>VRLP01009235.1:0-13467 GCA_009660295.1 Lophius piscatorius
ACAGTCAGAGACATGAAGAGACAGTCGGAGAAATGAAGGGACAGTCAGAGACACTCGGAGACATAAAGAGACAGTCGGAGACATGAAGGGACAGTCAGAGACATGAAGAGACAGTCGGAGAAATGAAGGGACAGTCAGAGACACTCGGAGACATAAAGAGACAGTCGGAGACATGAAGGGACAGTCAGAGACAGTCGGAGACATGAAGGGACCGGTAAAAACGACAACTACAACTCCCATAATCCCCCATGTTGCAATAATAATAATAATAATAATAATAATTATTATTATTATTATCATTATTATTATTATAATGATAATAATAATTATTATTATTATTATCATTATTATTATTATAATGATAATAATAATGATGATAATAATAATTAGACAGCTGTAGTGTCATAAATAGTTAAACATTGTTTTGCAGTGGAATCTTCAAACCCTCCTGGGAAACTGGACTCTTTCCCAGAACCGGACCAGCGATGAAGAAGAAGATCCGGTTGAAACCACATCAGTTTGTTTTTCTTATTCCTAGATTTTAGTCCGTTTTTATCCCGATTTTTTATTATATAATCGTCCCTCTACTTTTCTGCAGTGAAGTCAGGTGTGATTGTTAAATGTTTTATGTTTCTTCATAGTATTTACTTTTATTATTATTTTATGTGTCAACATCTTGGTACGTTTGTATTTTGCTCTTATAGCAGTCTTTTTTTTTTACTTTGGTTTTCATAGCTTCCAGCGTTTCCTCGTTCTGTTCAGTTCCTGTGTTTATGTTCCATGTTGTAGTTCTGCTGAAGGGGTGGTGCTGGGTGGTGCTGGGTGGAAGCTAGGGGAAATTGTTTTGATCATGTAAACAGATTGTGTTAGTTTTTGAGGATGGAAAAAGCTGTTTGAATGAAGTTGGATTGATTGATTGATCTTCGATCTCAACTGGTGGTGGTGGTGGTGATGATGATGATGACGGGTTAGGCGGTAACTGAAGGGGTCTGGGGTTTCTAACTTTCACAAGGATGGATGTCTGGACACAAATATAGAGACCAGATCCAGGGGCCCGCGGGCCGGCCCGGGTCACACCCCTTGGTGTTCTCTAGCAATGGTGCTGCAGGAAGTCTTCTGATAGTGAGCGACTAAATAGAGATCTGGGAGGGACATGAAGGACATCCTTGTGACCTTTCAAAGTTTTACCTCTGATGTGGGCTGCAGCCTGGAAGGACACCAGCATGAGGGCAGAAGCAGACAAAACATGTCAGAGGAGTCAAAAAAGAGCTGAGGGAACTTCGAATAGACTCGGTAAATAGGATATATTAAAATAAATGGATAATATGAGTGTTTTGCTGATATGAGAACTATATTTATCCTGAGAATACAGAGCTGTCAACAAGAGAAGAGTTTCTACATGACAATAAACAGTCACTCCACTACTTCCTGGTTTCCGCCTTCATAAAGTAAACAGCTTCTGATTGGCTGAAACCATCAGCGCCAATCTTCCACGGCGGCCCCCATTGGCTGCTTATACTGTCAGTCACAGGGCTGATAGC
This sequence comes from Lophius piscatorius, assembly GCA_009660295.1. Taxonomy (NCBI): domain Eukaryota; kingdom Metazoa; phylum Chordata; class Actinopteri; order Lophiiformes; family Lophiidae; genus Lophius; species Lophius piscatorius. Next base: position 1,542 of record VRLP01009235.1, read on the forward strand.
CAGTTAGAGGGAAATATTCCCGCCCTTTCCATGTAAACAGACCCTGATTGGACGAAGCTGTGAGTGAGATTGTTTCTATTTGTTGATCACAGTGTCAATCACAAAACTGGTCGCATGCCAGAGGAATAGCAAAAAGATAGCGCTAACTTTGTCTGAGGAAGATTGAGTGAAAACCCCGTTAAAACGCGCCATGGCCCATAATGAAAACATCCAGCTTATCCAAATAACACAGAAATGGAAACATGACTCACCCTTTAATGTGTTTGCCAACTTTAACGGTAAAATCCAGCACAAACCGACACAAGGACAACTTTTCCAGACTGGTCCAGAGACTCTGCCCCACCCTGTACCGCCTTAGCCAAAGATCTTCTATCTGGAAGAGAGGTCACTCTGTTGCTTGAGGGAGGGCACTTATCTCACGGGGTTATATCATTGCCACGACCACGACGACAGCAAGTGTCTGAGATCTGACCCCAAAGCGAACAACACGTCAGACTGAATAATAATGATGTCACAAGTTTACGTTTCATACGTAAATCTCTAAAATGTCCTTACTTTTTTTCTCCACGGTTGGAAACAGACACAGAGTGACACGTCTTACTTTATGAGTCATATAGTATAAGCATAAAGCTTTAACAGGATGTGACGTCATTGTATCCCCTATTTACCTTATCAGTTTATTTATTCTTCTCATTTTTTAGAATTCTAACTTCAAAATCGGAAAATGTATACATTCTGTGCGAAAAGAATCATACATTTAGTAATAAATTGAATATTCAGTTTGTTTAAAGTTGGCAAAACATGTTTGCCAACTTTAACGGTGAAATCCAGCACAAACCGACACAAGGACAACTTTTCCAGAAATTCTTCATAGATATTAAACTAAAACTATAAATATCATATACATCAAATATCGAAAATCAAGTCACAATTCTTCTTTTGTTTTCCTTCCTTTTAAATATTTATTTTCAGATTTCTGAGAGAAAAGTCCAAGTTGTGAGAATAAAGTCAGAAATACAGATTTTGAAACGTCTGTGAAATATTTTTCCTTCATTGGCTTGAATCTCCGATGATAATCAACCCGTTTTGACTCGGATCCAGAGAAACCAAGTTGAAGGTTTCTTTGTTGTTGGAATGTCAACATGTGGGTAGAAAGACCACGGCGTGACTTCTGTCTCTGAAGGTTGACTCTGACGCTGCGGTCGGAGACGTTATGACGGTTTTCCATCATTTCTATTCAGGAGGTTCAGAAACAACAGGGAGAAACATTTTACAGATAATGAACGTTGGTCTGCGGATGAACAACCAACATGTAGTTCTAGTCTGTGGAACAAAGATGGCGCTCTTTCCCCAGTCTTCATCAGACTGTGACGTCACACTGACCTCCGACACATATATTTCAAATTAAACATTTCAAGAAACATCTTTTCCTCTCATTTAACTCCAAATAAACTCATTTATCGTGTCTGGAATCTTTGAAGGTTCGATCAGAAGCAGCTAGAACAGCACCGGAGTCTGATGAGTCATCAACACAACAACAACAACAACAAAGACTTCATCATCGACAACAATAATAAAACAAAGCTGGAAAAAAGAGAGGATGAGCAGCAAACGGGCAAAACAGGAAAAGAGAGATGAAAGGAAAGATGAAATAAGGCTGGGTGAATAAAAAGAATACAGCAGAAAAGAAAAGATGAAAGAAAAAGAAAACAACAACAACAACAACAGGAAGTCACAGAAAAACAAAAGAAAAGAGAAAAAAAGAAAAGTGAATGGATCAAATACACAAACTGAAACAAAAGAAAATAAACAGGAAAAATAAACATAATGTAGAAGAAAAATGAAAACACAAAATAAAAAGAAATCGAAATTAAACAAATATAAAAATGATGAAAAGAAGTGAAAGAAAGTCACTGAAATAGAAGCTGAATGAAATAAAATAAAACAATAAAAATAACTGAACAAAAAGGAAATAAATTCAAATGAAATATAAAGTATTGAAAATAAATAAAAGAAAAGGAAATAATAATAAAGTTATTATTATATTATTCTGTTCTGTTCTGATTTTAGTCATTCTGGTTCTTCTTTAGTTCCTGTGGTTCTGGTGCCTTTGGTCAGAACATTCTGACATTCTTGTTTACCTCCTGTGTTTACCTGCTGTCACCATGACAACGTTCACCTCAGACCTGGACCCCAGAGTTTAGGGCAAACAGCTGAGTCAGCCCTTCCTGTTCCTGTGGATACCTACTAAAAGGTACTGACCTGATCCAGAACCCCGGTTCCTATCGGGCCGTGCTCTTGATCTTATGATGTTCAAAGATCCTGAATCCTTCCCTTCATCCAGATCTACTCCAGAAACCCATGATGCCTGGACCCTCCTTGCCTGAAGAGGTCTACGGGTCTGTAGAGACGGTCCCCTTTTCCCAGCCTGGAGAATAATATTGGGCTCAAAGAGTCCAGAAGACCGGCAGGAGACCAGATCCATGTGTGTGAGGAAAGCGTCCGTCCGCGGTAAACCCTGAAGGTTCCAGCTCTCTGGTCCTGAAGCTCCGTGGAACCCTGAAAGCTGCCTTCAGTTCAACATCTCTGGAGGAACTCTAGAACTGGAGAAGGGTCCTGAGAGATTCCTCCTTCGTGTCATCACCATCTGTGTAGAACATGGCTCCTCCACAGAAGAAGGCAAACACCCAGAAGCTCCTCTGAAGGTCACATCTGGAGGTCTGAAGGCGAGGGGACTGCCTTTGATTCCTGCGATGTCAAGGGGTCCGATCCAGGAAGAACTGAGCCCTAATCTACGACACCTCCACAGCCCACCAGTTCACAGGTCTACATCTGACCCGTGAGTCCAGTTGAGCTTCTGGTCTGGACTGCTGTGACCCCGACGGACCAAACAACCAAAACAACACCACCTTCTCAGGGGGTCCTGGTCCATTCCTGAGCAGGTACCAGAAGATGTAGATTTACTCCTCACACCATCTGATGGACTTCTTGTTGGTTGGAGGACCTTCACAGATTTTGGGGAACCTCAGTTTGGAAATTGTCCAATTTGAGTGAAAGTTTTGGAATCTTTTGTAGAAAAAGGAGGTTCTTCATGATCCAACCTTCTCCTTCATCCCAGAGTCACGGTCCCTGTCAGGTGGTTTACCTGTTCCCGCCGTCCTCCTTCTCCTAGATCCCTGGAAACACAAGTTTGATGAAACCCTCTGAGGGGTTTTCTTTTAAAGATCACATGACCTGCAGGTGAGCACAGGTGGTCTGAAAGGTTCTCTGAGCCCGGGTCTCCTCATAAACACGACCCCTCCTCCTCGTCTTCCTCCCTTCTCTCCTCCTCGTTGGCTCCGCCCTCCTCGTGTCCCCCTTGGATATAAAAACTTTTGGGTGCGTGTCGGTCTCGCACACCAGGATGGAACGGCTCCTGCGCGCGCTCTCCGGCTCACCTCCCCTTCCACCTCCTCTGCAGCGGGATCTTCTGAACTGCGTCTCACTGGGACCAAAACCCTTCTTCAGGAAACTTGGACCATGACCGGGCGGGATGTGGACCCGGCCCTTTCTGCTTGGAATGATTGGAGATTCTGGTTTGATGCTGGTTGTTGACGTCATGGCGCGGATGTTTTTTGCGTGAATCTGCTGCAAACCCACCTGAAGACCCTCAGAGCGGCTCGAAGAGGACTTTCTGTCTCCGACACCGGATAGAGGATGTGATCAAAAACCTCCGGCACGCGCGCCCTGACAGTTTAGTGCGTCAGAGCGGACCGTTACGCACGGGTCCTGATCTGGACTGGGACGGTTTCTGCTGAGTCTTCGTTCTGTTTCGGACCAGAACTCTTCCACGAGAGAAGATAAAGAACCTCCGCTGCTCCTCAGACCGAAAATGAGGATTTGTCTCCTCAGACCGGCTCTCCTCCTGGCCTGCGTCCTCTCCATCCGCTGCACCTCCGCGCCTCCCACCGCGGGGTCCCGGGAAACCTGCGCGTCCTGCGGGGCCCCTCAGCCTGAGGATCCGGACTCGGACCCTGAGAGGCCGAACGTGGACTTCCTGGAGGCCGTGAAGAGGCACATCCTGAGCCGGCTGCAGATGCGGGAAAGACCCAACATCACGCACCCGGTCTCCAGGGCGGCCATGGTGACGGCGCTGCGGAAGCTGCACGCCGGGAAGCTGCGGGAGGACGGGAGGGTCGAGATCCCGGACCTGGACGGACACCCGATGAGCAACGAGGTCCAGGAGGAAAACTCGGAGATCATCAGCTTTGCAGAGAAAGGTTCGTGAGGAAGTTGATCTGGAACGAGATTCCGACCAGAGTCCAAACAACACTATGAGAAGATTGAGATGAGATGAGAGGAGAGGAGAGGAGAGGAGAGGAGAGGAGAGGAGATGAGAGGAGAAGAGAAGAGAAGAGAAGAGAAGAGAAGGAGATGATAAGAGATGAGATGATAAGAGAGGAGAGGAGAGGAGATGAAATGAGATGATATGAGATGAGATGATATGAGATGAAATGAAATGAAATGAAATGAGATGAGACGATATGAGGTAACTTGACCCGCTTTTTAAACTTAGCAGGTTTGTCTTAAAATCATAACTTGTTCCGCGGACTAAATGATCAATAAATAACACAATAAATATTTGTATGTATATATGTGTGTTTAAGTATACACATATATATAAATATATATATATATGTGTGTACGTGTGTGTTTGTGTTTGAGTATACGTGTGTATAAAAATGTGTTTACGTATAAACACATATGTATACACACATATATATGTGTGTATACGTGTGTGTTTGTGTATGTGTGTGTGTATATAAGTGTGCACGTATGTGTGTGTGTATATAAGTGTGTACATGGAACAAGAATCACACACAGAGCCCCACAGTATCCAGTGGACTTCACAATGGGTATGAGTGGCTTTTCTCTATGGCGTTCTTTCTTGCTAGGCCACACCCATCTCAGATGTTTGTAGGCAAAAAGCTCTACTTTGGTCTCATCTGACCAGCAGCGTTAGCTCGTAGCAGCGCTAGCTTGTAGCAGTGTTAGCTTGTAGTAGCGTTAGCTTGTAGCAGTGTTAGCTTGTGTGTGGACGACAGCAGAGGCTTTTTTCTTGCTACCCTCCCAAACAGCTGGTGTTGGTGTCGGCGCCATCTGATGGTGGTTAGGGAGACTTTCTGACCCCAAGATTCATCTGACCTCCGACCTCTCTGGTTGTGATCCTTGGAGTCTTTATCCAGTCCAACCATCCTCCTCACAGTGTGTGGGATCAGTTTGCAGACACGTCCTCTTCCAGGTTGATGTCTAACATCTCCAGTCTCTTTAAAGGTCTTGATTATTCATCTATCACAGGACGGGGTAACATGACGGGGGTCCTGGGGGACGTTTGTGTTTCTTGTGGTCTCACTGAATCCTGTTTAAACCTTCTCATGTGTTTGGTTCTTCAGATGACATGGTGACCTCCAGGTCCAGCCTGTTCTTCCTGATCTCCAACGAGGGTAACCACAACCTCCGCGTGACCCAGGCCACCCTGTGGCTCTACTTCAAGCTGCTGTTGCCCCCTCTGGAGGCGCGTTCCAAGAGGAAGGTGACGGTGAAGGTGTACTACCAGGAGCCCGGCCTTGGCAGCAAGTGGAACCTGGTGGAGAAACGGGTGGAGCTGAAGCGAAGCAGCTGGCACACCTTCGTGCTGACCGATGCGGTCCGGCTAGTCTTTGAGAAAGGCGATCGACGCCAGAACCTGGACGTACGTTGCGAGGGTTGCGAGGCGGAGGGTGTCACGCCCGTGCTGCTGAACCACAACGACGAGTCCCACCGGCCCTTCCTGGTGGTTCAGGCCCGACAGGCGGAGGGCGGGCACCGGATCCGTAAGAGGGGCCTCGAGTGTGACGGGAGCAGCAGCCTCTGCTGCCGCCAGCAGTTCTACGTGGATTTCCGTCTCATCGGCTGGAACGACTGGATCATTGCGCCGTCGGGCTATTTTGGGAACTACTGCGAGGGGAACTGTCCCGCCTACATGGCCGGCGTCCCGGGCTCCGCCTCGTCCTTCCACACCGCGGTGGTGAACCAGTACCGCATGCGGGGGATGAGCCCGGGCTCCATGAACTCCTGCTGCATTCCCACCAAACTCAGCACCATGTCTATGCTCTACTTTGACGACGAGTGCAACATCGTCAAACGGGACGTTCCCAACATGATCGTGGACGAGTGCGGCTGTGCCTGAGCACTTCCTGTTTACTTCAGGTCGGAATATCACAGACAACCAATAAAAACCTAATCTTTATTGGGGACTGAGAGGACCTGCTCACTTGTCCTCAGGTGTCTCAGGTGTCTCCCGGTGTCGTCTGCACACGACACCTGTACATATATTTATGTTGCTCAGAGTCTCCTTTAGGGGGACGGCCAGAGTTTTAGTCCGGACCCTTAAACATCCAAACCATCGATCGGACTTCTTCGAGGTAGCCAGGACCTTTGCGGTCCGTAGGGTTCTGGTCTCTCTGACGGTGTGCGAGGTTCAGAGTGGGTGTCTGATTTCTTTGGGAGGTTTAGGGGGCCACAGAGGAAACCGGGACGATTCCTCTTTGGCTCTTTTAAGATCCAAAGGGGGGAGATGTGGGTCATCAGGTAACACCTTGAAGCGTGTTCGGACCGGTCCTCCTTGTACCTGGATCTGACAGACCAGACCTCTACTCTCTGGAAAGTTCTGGTTTGATATACTGGACCCCAATCCCTCCACTACGATCTATCGTGAGAGGATGACGTCAGCTGCACATGAAGGTGTTTGAACGGTTCCACGTTGGTTCCTGCTTGAAGGCCCCGGTTTTTTTCCCTCCAGGTGATTGAACTCACCTCCTTCCAAAGTGAAAAGTGGCCAATTACTCTGTGATTGACAGTTCAGCTCGGTAACCCCGCCCCCCAAAACGCACTTACGGATTGATGCCTTTTAAAAGCCAGATGAGACGCCCACCACGGCCCCCCCACCGTCCGTCTGAAAGACGCAAGTGCCCTATGAGCTATGCAATGTATAGTTTTTACCCATAATGCTCTCTGACAAACCAGTCATCAGTACTTGAAGTGTCAGTGTGGCGAGCAGGAGCAGGTTGGGCGTCGACCAGGAGGCAGAGTCTAAATGTTTTTCTGGTTCGGGAAAGACATGTTCCTATAAAACTCTTTTTCACACGACTAAAATTATCATTTTTAGTGTGAGGAGCCAGAAGTGACTCTAGTGGAAGCCCACAGTGGTCTTCACATGCTAACTCTGCTAGCTAAGTCTAGGTATCAGAACTAATGTACGCTAATTTCATCTATTATTGTTAATTTTAGCTAATTAAATTTTTCATAGCTAAAGTTAGCTCATTTCCGTTAACAAATCAAATGTTGGCTATTTTCAGCTTTCTCAACTAATGTTAGCTAACTCCAGGTCTCATACCAAACGTTTGCTTATGTTACTTAACATGGCTAATCATGCATAATTTCAGCTGCCATAGCTAAAGTTAGCTAATTTATGCTCTGAAAGCTTACTTTGGCTGATTTAAGCTCATAGCTAAAGCTAACTAGTTTAAACTCACATAGCTAATGTAATATAATTTGAGCTATCATAGCTAACATTAGCTCATTTCAGCTGTCAGAGCTAACATTAACTCATTTTCAGCTATCATAGCTAACATTAATTCATTTTAAGCTATCATAGATAACATTAGCTCATTTTCAGCTATCAGAGCTAATATTAATTCATTTTCAGCTATCATAGCTAAAATTAACTAATTGTCAGCTATCATAGCAAACATTAGCTCATTTTCAGCTATCATAGCTAACATTAACTCATTTTCAGCTATCATAGCAAACATTAGCTCATTTTCAGCTATAATAGCTAAAATTAATTCATTTTCAGCTATCATAGCTAACATTAGCTGATTTTCAGCTATCATAGCTAACATTAATTCATTTTCAGCTATCATAGCTAACATTAACTCATTTTCAGCTATCATAGCAAACATTAGCTCATTTTCAGCTATCCTTCAAACATTAGGTCTTTTTCAGTTATCATAGCTAACATTAGCTCATTTTCAGCTATCATAGCTAAAATTAACTCATTTTCAGCTATCATAGCAAACATTAGCTCATTTTCAGACATTATCGCTAGCATTAATTCATTTTCAGCTATCATAGCTAACATTAGCTCTTTTTCAGCTATCATAGCTAACATTAGCTAATTTTGAGCTAGCAAAAAGCTAACATTAGCTCATTCTCAGCTATCATAGCTAACATTAGCTCTTTTTCAGCTATCATAGCTAACATTAGCTAATTTTGAGCTAGCAAAAAGCTAACATTAGCTCATTCTCAGCTATCATAGCTAACATTAGCTCATTTTCAGCTATCATAGCTAACATTAGCTCATTTTCAGCTATCATAGCGAACATTAACTCATTTTCAGCTATCATAGCTAACATTAACTCATTTTCAGGTATCATAGATAGCATTAATTCATTTTCAGCTATCATAGCTAACATTAGCTCATTTCAGCTGTCAGAGCTAACATTAACTAATTTTCAGCTATCATAGCTAACGTTAGCTCATTTTCTGCTAAGATCACTAACGCTCCTGGTGCTCACTATGACCTCATGCCTTCTGATCAGTGCCTAACCTCACCTGCTCCTGTAACCTTTGAACTCTGGTTGGAATATTTGCACTGAGGAACTGAAAAGTGACAGAATCAAAAAGCTTTCAAATAAAGTTATTTTTATAGAATTAAAATTGAGCTGTGTTCAAATGTGGAACCAAAGAGGCCAGGACGTTTATTCTTCTACCCACACATGCGATATTTCCCGTATCGCACTAAATCCTCCTGGTTCTCTCTGGGTTAGCGGCGGTTCTAGAAACCTGTAGCGCTGTTTGTCATCCGGTCCTTGTACAGTCATGTAAACCTTTAAATAAGCTTCTCAAATATTTTCTCTTTTGATAATGTGCAAAATAAAGTTTCTTATTTCCAGCTGTGTGGATTGTTGTCGTGTTCGTTCCTGAGGACGACTAATGGGAATGAACTTAAATGGGTCGGCCAGTTTGTTCCAGCACAAATTCCAGCTCTAGACCTCCCCAGGACCGAGGTCCGGATCAGACATCTGGACCGACCCAAAGAGGTGGTTTCAGTCTAAATTAAACGGAACCGGGGTTCAGTTCATTTACACAGTTACAGTTTTTTCATTTATTTCAGCTTTCTTCACTTAAGTAGCTAATGTCAGTTAGCATAGCTAAAGTCGGCGAACGTCATCTACAGTAGCTAAAATTAGCTAACGTAAGCTATATTGGCTAAACTTAGCTTATATCATCTATAGTAACTAAAAGTAGCTAATGTCATTTAGCATAGCTAAAGTTAGAACATCTCCAGCCAGCATTTTAGCCAACATTAGCATGTCTTCAGCCAGAGTCGTAGCGTTGAAGCCTGAAAACTCTCAGTGAGGCTGAACTGATGAACTGGCGACTCGTTCTGGGTTAACTCCGCCTCTCGCTCAATGTCAGCTGCGCGATGCTGCAGCCGCCACGATCCTGAACGGGATAAGCGGTTACAGATAATGAATGAATTTTTAGCGTTTCTACCAGTGTTAGCTTTAGCAACATGCTATACAGCTGTCTGAGTGTTTTTGTGTGATTTTGACCAGTAGTTTGTGACCTCTGAACTTTATCGTGACCTCTGAACTCTTGTCTTATCACCAAAAATCTAACGTCATCTTAAAAATACTTCTCCCTTTCAAGTAGACAACAGAAAAAGGGGCGGAGTCTGAGGAGAGTGTTTTTGTTAGGTCATGTGACTCGGTGGAGCTGCTTCATCATGTCGCTCCACCTATGTATATATATATGTATATATGTATACACATATATGTATAAATATATATATATATATACATATATATACATATATATAAATATATACACATATATATATATATGTGTATATATATATACATGTATATATATATATAACTGATCAGAACTCATCATCAGATTCTGTCGGGCCCGTACTGATGAAGATGAATCATTGTTTTGATTTGTTTTTTTAGATGAGTAATTTATTCGCTTTAGAGCTCTTAAATAATACTAATGTAATCACGCAGATGGGCGTGGCCTGATTATCCTGGGGGGCGTGGCCTGATTCAGCTCATCGATGTTCTTTTTGTTTAAATCTCCCTCAATCACTCAAAGAAACACAATGTGTGAGTCCTCCACCTCCACCTCCACCTAAGACGCAAGTCCACCACCTCACCACCACCTCACCGCGCCTCACCACCCCCTCCCCGCCTCACCACCGCCTCACCACCTCACCACCGCCTCACCGCCTCAACACCGCCTCACCACCGCCTCACCACGCTTCACCACGCCTCACCACCACCTCACCGCCTCACCACCGCCTCACCACGCCTCACCACGCCTCACCACCTCACCACCGCCTCACCGCCTCACCACCGCCTCACCACGCTTCACCACGCCTCACCACCACCTCACCACCTCACCTCCGCCTCACCACCGCCTCACCACCACTTCACCTCCGCCTCAACACCGCCTCACCTCCGCCTCACCGTCACAAAAAGGACATTGTCTTTTACAACTTTGTCTGTCCTACATTTCTGGATTAACGGTAAATGTGTGCATAATAAGCCGTGGCGGTGAGTTTGGCGTCTTCAGGAAGTCGGAGTTGGCGGCTGGGGTGGCCTTCTATTTTGGGGGTCCGGGGGGCGGGGTGTTTTTACTCTTGATGCCCTAATGCCTCTGGAATGCCCTGACCTAGAAACAGGGATAAGCTTCAGACTTAATCAGGCAAAAGAAATGGCAGCTTGCTTGAGGTGCTGATGGTTGGCGGGGGGGCGGGAACCTTCCCTCCTCATGAATATTCATGAGGTCGATACGTCATTCCCGTCATCCCGTTTGAATATTCTTCTAGACCGCGTTGGTTCTCCGTGGCCAGCGTCTTTTCGTCCTGCTCATGAATATTGATGAGGCGCGGCGTTCCAGCAGCATCACCGGCTCAAACAACCATCTGGAGCGTTTAGGGACCCCCCCCAAAACAAACCCCACCCACACAGTGAAATGAAAACAGGGACATTTTTAATTCAAGTGTTCACTTCCAGTTTGTGCCCTTTAAAGAACTTGTAGAGTTCTGACTCGGTTCTGCTAAAAATCACTTATATTGGTAGCGCCACCTGCTGGAAACAGGAAGTTGGCGTCATGATAGTGAGGCCGACTTCCTGCTGAAGGGACCAGATCCTTCAATCACCCAAGCAGCTCATTAAATGAACCTTTATGATATTCACATGATTGAAAAGTAAGTTTCTGGAACCGGGCCCTGAGGCGCTGACGTGTTCCGTGATGAGTCTCTAGACCCTCCTCTCCCCCTCGCCATATCATGTGACTCACATCGATCAATAGGACGCCTCGGAGACAGCCGGTCACCTGACTCCTCCTCCTTTAAGTGTAATGAGTGTCGAATTTGAAAGAGTCTAGGACCTTCGTCAAAATTTCTCCAGGAGAACCTCGTGATCCAGAGAGGGTTAACATGCCGGGTCACGCCTCCACCCGTCTGCTGGTGTCTCCACCCACCCACCTCTGAGGAGTCCTGACTCCTCAGTGAGGAGGTGTTGTTGTTTTTCTGGCGATGATTCTGCAGATGTTCAGACTGGCTCATCAGTTGAAGGTCAGTCAGTCATGTGACTCACGGCGCCGCTGAAACACAACAACTTCTTCTTTGGGCGGTTCTCTTCATCTGTCTCCATCGCCCCCCGTCTCCTCTGCCTCTTCCTCTGTCACACCAACCAACTGCATGTCCTCCTTCACCCCATCCACAAACCTCCTCTTTGCTCCTCCCCTTCTTCTCCTGCCTGCAGCTCCATCTCCAGCATCCTTCTACCAGTAGATCCACTATCCCTCCTCTTCACGGGTCAGAACCATCTCA
>VRLP01009236.1:0-13466 GCA_009660295.1 Lophius piscatorius
ACAAAGAATAATAATTCTTACTTACCATTGTGTCCGACTCTGTTCTGTTCGTGATGCCACTTTGATGAAGAAGAATCTTGTCTTCTGACCATTTGAGGAAAAGGAATAAACTCATGGAGTCTCAGTTGGCTTTCTTAGATATATGGGTTTAATACAGACAGATTTGTCACATGCAAGTCCCACACCGAAAGCTTCTAAATCAGATCTCGACACAGTTTTATTCGTATGAGGTCATTGCCTTTGGTCATAATCTTTGTCAAGGCCAGTTTATCTTCCACCTCAGACAGACACACACATCTTTTATCAGATGTAACACAAGAAAAGACTTCAGGATCACAGTGAGGCAAAGGGATTTTTTTCATTTCCCTAACAGTGGTGGTTGGAGCAGACTTCAGTGGTCTTGTTGGTGAAGGGAGGAGAGATGAGGAGGTGATGGGCAGGTATATTCTTCATGACAAGAATGTGGAAGGACAGATGATGGTAGATTTTGTGAAAAGAATGGAAATGGCTCTGATGAACACGTATTTCAAGAAGAGGGAGGAGCACAGGGTGCGATATAAGAATGGAGGTAGGAGCTCACCAGTGGACTAGATCTTGTACAGACGATGCAACCTGAAAGAGCTGGAGACTGAAGGTTGTGCCAGGGGAGACCATACCAGACAGCATGGAATTTGTAGTAGGTTATACAATTTTTATCTCAAAAATAAATTGATAGGGGCACCACCCAAGGTTAATTTGGGAAATTATCAGATTTGGAATGATCCAATTCTTCTTTGATTAGACTTAAGAGTCAAACATCTGAAAGTGATGAATAGTCATTGACAGTGACCTTCATTTTCTCTTCATCAAGGAACAGAAGGACAAATGCATGGGTTAAATAAGATGTATATTTATGTCACTATAAACTACTCATGCACGATAAATATGAAGAAATGATAATGAAAAAAACATGAATGTTAAAACGTGTGTCAATTTATGAGATACAGATTAAATGTAAATTCTTCTAAATAGGCAGCATTATCTGGAGATCAGCTCGCTAGATTTGGTGAAGTGTTATATTCAATTAGATATTAGTGTCACTTAATAAACCCCTTTTCTTGAACAAGCAGGTGGTGAGATGATGATGATGCCTACTGTAGGTATGTCACTCAGACGGAAGTTATCCGATGAGGACCAAGTGGTGGGGCCTACTTCTCTAGGACCGTCCAGGTGGAATCTCCCGGTAGAGTCCTGTCGTAGCTTCTTGGCCAAGATGGAGTCTTAGCAGCTGCGTCAACTTGGCTCCCAGTTGAATCTTCGGCTGGCGGTAGGCCTTCTTCACCTCGGCTTGATATGGAGTTGTGTGAAGCACTAATGTAACTTAATGACAATATACTACACGAGGGTCGCTAGTAGTTCTGCAGTGCCGACTATAACTATCAAAAAGGCACTTGGTGTGATCAAGGATCAGTCTTACAGGAAAGACAAACAATAACTTTTAGAGTTAAAAATAATAATTAGTTACGCGCTTTGAGAAAAAATTTGAAGATTAAGAGGGAGAGAACGAAACTCTTAGCTTATAAGAGCAGTGGTAAAAGGGGGGGGGGGCACCCCCCCATCTCTCTCCCACCTCCTCAGGGTGCATGGTCTGAAGAAGGGTGAGATGCAATGGAATTTCTTTTTTCTAATTTAACATATCTAACTTTTAATTACTTTAACTCACCATTACCCTGGGCACTAATAAAAAAAATACCGTAAGTTTGACTCTGTAATGGTAAAGAGGTTTTCCCGATCAATATCCAACATTGATATGAAGATGACTTATTATTGACAGTGTGATCAAGCAATGCACGTGATTACTTAACTAAGGAAAGTACTGTCAAAGATATAAACAAGGGATGAACAAAGCCCAGATTTATTGATAAGATGAGACTGTAAAAGGTTAGTGATGAAGAAAAAAAGCTTATCGTACAACAATAATCAAATCATCATCATATCCGAGGTTATACTGTGGATATGATTACAGTATTACAGTATTATTACAGTATATATGTGGATAAAATAACACGTAGTTATTTAAATAAATAACTTGATAAATTAATCAATTGGTCAATGAATATTCCCACATGCAGAAATTAAGAGTCTGGTCAATGAACAGTCCATGGAAGTAGGAGCACATGGCTCTTTAGGAGCGTTGCATAGGTGCACTGCTTTGAAGAATGATCCAAACAAACAGCTTCAGTCAGTCTGAGTCAGTTGTTTGGATGGCTGTTCTGTCGATGTGATGTTTCCTCGTCGTAGAATGATGAACGAAAGTGTGAACAAAAAGATTGTCCCTCTCAAGAAGTTTGTTCTGCACAAGGGGAAGCTTCATTTATTTACGACTGGTGCCTGGTACCGAGTTGTCTCTGCTGGGAGTTCATCAGATCAAGTCCGAAGTCATTAGGTCAAAATAATCTATTAGTATGGGCTTATCTTAAGGTCCCATTTAGAATGTCACTAAGATGACAGTCCTGAAGACTCCCATTTGAGGGAAACCAGATGGTGACAGATCTTGTCAATTGATTTTCCAGTAAATGATCGTTCATAATCCACATTAGCTTGTAGTGGAATAGGCTCAAGTACAAAGGTTCTCACGCTCTCACAAAGCCATGTGCCGTCAACGCAGAGAAAGCCAAGCGGAGATGGGAAGGATGTGCAGCAGGTTGGGGTGAATAAGGATGCAGATGAAAATGAACTAACCAGCCCTCGCTTGTGAGGGTAAGATGAAAGTCTGATGAATAAAGAAAATGAGAGAGAGATGGGTGGAAGGTGTGAGAGTTGCCTGAGGAATGGAAGAAAAGTGAACTAGTGGCGATTTTCAAGAATAAGGCTGATGTTCAGAGCTGCAGCAGCTACAGGGGTATAAACCTGATGATCCACACAAACATCTGGGTCGTGAGTCATAGAAGCAGGTTAAAAAAAGAGGAGACAATGTGTGAGTAGCAGGATGCTTTCATGCCAAGAAAGTTCCACAGATGAGATGTTTGCTCTGAGAACGCTGATGGAGAAGTACAGAGAAGGTCAGAAGGAGCTTCATTGTGTCTCTGAGGATTAAGAGGAAGCGTGGAACAGAGTGGCGAGGAAGGAATTGTGGGATTGCATGAGGAAATTCGAAGTGAAAGGAAGTATGTCAGAGTGGTCCAGGATTTGTATCGCACAGAAATATCACATTCGGAAAAGAACCACCCAAATACCTGTACCTCACTTAAGCTGTTTGGTTGGATTCTACCTCTTCTTCTGTTCGTTTGTGAATATTCTTTGTCTACAATATTCATTTATTGATTTATCTATTTAAATAGCTTTGTAATTTATTACATGATTAGATTTATAAAGCTATTGCTATTGACTGTGAGACTTTGCCTCTAACAGAGTCAATATGTTGTTTCCATGTTCATTTGTGGTGGTTAACAACCCCTAAAAAATATGTTTCTTAAACTTTTTCAATTTTAATAGCACTGATTTTTAAGTCAATATTTCCATCAATTTATTTTCGAAGTCAAAAACACCATGAATTTTGTTTTCTCTATGTTGGGAGACAATTTATCAACATAAAAGCCTCAGTCAAAAGTTCTTTCAAAATTTTCCCCGAACAAAATATATCTGTATCATCTGCAAAAACCAATCACTGATCCCTGGGGTCCTTCACAGGTGACTTCCCTAAATCCTGACTGAGTGTCATTCATTTGCACACACTGCTGTCTATTTTCCAAATAGCTTTTTAGCCAGGACTGATCCTCTGACTCCTCTGCTCCCAAACTTCTCCAATCTCCTCAGTAAATGGCTGTGATCTATTGAATCAAAAGCCCTCTGTCAATCAATATAAACACCGACAGAATATTCATCATTTTCGACTGCTTTAGTTATTTCTTCAACCATCTCCATAACTGCATAATTAGTTGTTCTACTTTTCTTAAATCCATATTGATGGTCACTCACAACATGTTCATTTATCAATAAAGTGATCTAATTGTTTGACAAATAATTTCTCTAATATTTTTTTGAAACTGGGGAAGAAGGGATTCTGGCCTTTAGATTTCCATATGGTGCTTGTCTCCATTTTTTAAACATCGGAATTACCTTCGCCTATTTAATAGTACTAGGAAAAATACCTGTTGGAAAAGACTGATTACATATGTAAGTTAGAGGTCCTGCTGTGTTATCTTGTGATTTAAAATTTCTTCACAGTTTCTATTATATGACTGTCATTTATAGCCCAAAGGAACATAGAATTCATATTATCCTTTATAAAGTTTGTGCGAACAATTCTGTGGGCCAACTTAGTGCCAACACTCACAAAATAGTGATTAAAATCTTCAACCACGCTTTCTAATTTATCCACTGTAACATCAAAGCCATTTAAAAAGCAGTTTAGGAAATCAGATTTATAATATCTATTTCGCATTATCTGATAATAACCTCACTTCCAAGTTTGTTGTATATTATTTCCACTGTCCCTTTTCTGTCGTCTCATAATGGATATCAGTTAGGGTTAGTTAGGTCAGTAAAAGGTCAGTGAAAGTCAAAAGGGTTAGGGTTAACCCTAACCCTTTTCTTGATTTTCACTGGTTCTTTGATGTGGAAACTTCTTATAAGGTGCATTCTTCTTTCTGCACGCCCTCTGCAGACCTGACATGCATGACCTTTGGTCATGCATGTCTTTTCTTTAGATTTATCTTTCAGTCAACACTTCGTAATAGGACAATTTTTATTTTAAACGTTAGAAATGTAAACAGGAATGCATCATAAGCGTGATTAGAATCGTCCACATAAACGTCACGCAAGTTGGAATTTGTGAGGTCCATCCCTGATGTAATTTATCAGCAAACCACAGTGGTGGAAATATTGTCAAGGACAGTGGCACTTTCTTTGGTTATCCTACTAGGTTTATCACTAAGGGGCCAGAGTCCATAACTTAAGATTGCGTTAAAATAATCTGTTGTTGGTTTATGTTCATTCCATTTTCTCAAATCAATATTGAAGTCACGACATACAAAGAATAATTTCTTATTACACTGCTGAAAACAAATGAAGCGAACACTCAATCATGGCAGTATGACACTAAGCCGGTTAAACTTCGGGGACATCAATCCGTCCATTTAGAAGAACAAGTGGCTGCGAATAAGTTTCACCGTTTTTGGTGCAAATGAAAGTGACAACAGATGAATATGAGAGACAAATACATGACAAACCCCAAAAAGGTTCAGGTCTGTAGGTGGTGGCCACAATCCATTTCTCTCTCCTTATCTTTCCTGACTGACTCTTCTCTAGTTTTGGGTTCTGCTGGTGTCTTTGTCACTACTTGCGACAAGAGGCAGAACCTGCAGCCCACTGATGCCGCACAGGTGGTCCAGCTCCTCCTGGATGGTTTATCACTGCATGCAGCTGCAAGACGGTTTGCTGTGTCTCCTAGCACAGTAATAAGAGCACAGAGTGGGACTATGAGGTCTTTGAGATTTGGGGGGCTTTATACGTAAGGAGGAGGATTTTAGAGAAGCTAGATGGGATCTCATATAGTTCCTGTCAGAACTTGTGCTGCAGGTTTTTTTTACAGAATTATCCTGATAATAGAGAATTACAGTCATCTGGTCTTAAGGTCAAAAATGTATGGACTATATTCTCAGCATCCTTCGGAGACAGACTTGCGAAGGACATGTCCTGGTCAAACATAACTGCTAAGTTTCTTACAGTAGGGTTGTGGTCTGAGTAGATGCCATCTAAAGTAGCTCTGATTAGAAAGCTGCTGTTGGAGGTGGTTTCGGCCAAGTATAAAAACTTCAGTTTTGTCTGAAATTAACATTAAAAACTTACTGTTCATCCAGGTCTTACTATCTTTAGTACATTTCTGAGGTTTGATTATTTGATTAGTATCATTTGGCTTTATGGATAGATACAGCTCAGTTCATCCACAACAATGGAAGTTAATTTATAAAGTGAACAATATTGGTCCTAGCACCAAACCTTGCGGGACTCCAAGACTAAGCTTTGTGTGTGCGGAGGAGTCGTTGTTGACATGGACAAACTGAAATCTGTCAGATTAATATGATTCAAACCAGGATAGTTGAGTTCCTTTAATCCCAATGTGCTGTTTTAATCTTTGTAGTAGGTTTTTGTGATCTATGGTATCAAAGGCAGCCCTAAGGTCTAAAAGGACAAGTATAACAACAATAATAATACATTTAATTTATAAGAAACTTTACATTTGGATCAAATCTCCAAATGCTACAAGGTAAAAGCATCAATTTAAAAAAATATAATAATAATAATAATATGAAAATATGACCAAAAAGCAGCAATTTTAATTAAAGTTATGGGTTCTGCTAAAAAGGAAAGTTTGAAGTCTTTTTTTAAAAGTCTGTCGTCTGTGGAGCCCTCAGATGGTCAGGGAGGGCATTCCACAGACGAGGGGCAGCAGAACAGAAGGCCCGATCCCCCATGGTGCTGAGCTTAGTCCGAGGGAGAAGAATGCGGGTTGAGTGGGTAGAACAAAGGGATCGTGTTGAGGTCAGTGGGGTGGAGGAGGAGGTGGTGTTGAGGTCAGTGGGGTGAGTAGTCATGCCATGGATACACTGGTGAGTGAGGAGAGAGATCTTATAATCGATCCTGGTGGAGATGGGAAGCCAATGAAGGGAATGAAGAACGGGGGTGATGTGTTCGTGTTTACGAACTCTCATCAGGATCCTTCTGACTGTTTTAAACATACTGAAGTCTTTGAAGACTTTTATCAGGGATCCCGATGAGAAGTGATGAAGGTTGTTACAGTAATCCAGTCTGGAGGAGACAAATGTTGGACCAGCTTTTCAGCATCACTCAAGGCGAGTGAAGAACGGAGTTTGGAAATATTTCTGAGATGGTGAAAGGAGATCTTGATGTGGGATTCAAAAGTCAGTTGAGGGTCGAATCTTACGCCGAGGTTGGTGACTGATGAAGAGAGGGGAATGTCGTGACCAGAGAAGGTGGTGCTGGTTAAGGAGGACGACTGGGTCTGATGTGGGGTGCCAATTAAAATTGCTTCGGTTTTGGAGCTGTTCAACTGGAGAAAGTTGTTTTTCATCCACACCTTCATCTCCTCCAGACAAGCGCGGAGAGTTGACAGGGGAGATGATGATGACGATGAGGGTGTAGATTTGCGTATCATCAGCGTAGCAATGGAATGAGAGTCCATATGGACTGATGACAAGGCCAAGGGGGAGCATTTACAGTATGAAGAGAATGGGGCCAAGGACTGATCCCTGGGGGACCCCACAGGTGACGGTGTGTGTCCGGGACCTTGCACTTCCAAGGGAAATTAATTCTGTTCTGTCGGTGAAGTTGGATTGAAACCAGTTTAAGGCGATGTCAGTGAGTCCAGTGGTGTGATGTAGGCGGTGTAGGAGTATTCCATGGTCCACAGCTTCGAAGTCAGCAGACAGATCAAGGAGAATCAGGATGGAAGCTGAACCATAGTATGGAGACGAGTCCACTGTCTGAAGCCCTGAGAAGTTCATAAGAGACTTTAACTAGTGCTGTCTTTTCTATCTAAAGCCTGATTGAAAATCCTCAAACATGTTATTCCTGTTCAGATAATCTTAGAAATAAAGGGGAGGTTTGATATGGGTATATAATTAACCAAAAAATCTGGATCAAGGGTCAGGCCTTTAAGCAAAGGTTTAATAACTACTACTTTAAAAGCCTGAGGTACATAATCTGTTATTAGGGATGAATTAACGATGTTTAATATTGAATCATTCATTAATAGCAGAATAGCAGAGACAAGTGGATGGTTTGTATGCTGAAACTGTGGAGGTTAGCTCAACCAGATCTATTATGGAGAAACAGTCCAGGTATACTTCAGGCGTTAGTTAGTTTTAAGGCTGCTGGACTGGACGGCGCGATCTTCAGATAATCCATATGATTCAATAATTGATTTCTATCACCGCTGCCTATATCCAAATATTTAAAGTTTATCCTCATCTCATAAAGATATATACATATGTTCCAACCTTTCAATTTTCTGCATTACTATTTAATCACATTTATTCTTATTATTTGCATTGTCATTTATTCATATTTATAGTGCATGAGTAGTGTGCGGTCAAACAAATATATATATTACTTAACCCATGCAGTTATCCTTTCCGTTCCTTGATGAAGTGAAACTCGTCATGGTTCTCTTCTTGATCTCTTGTTTATTTTGTAATTGGAGTATTATTGTCAGATATAGGTTGTATTTCCTGTTTATTTTGAAGATTAATTTGTCTTTATTTCTTTGTACCTTTTCCTTGTTTATCTTTCAGTGCCCTCCGCCTGTCTTCCTTTGAGTTTTTCTGTTTCACTTCCTTCCCCGTTTTCTGTGTGTGTATTCTTTCTTCCTACTGTCCCCTTCCTGATTATTGAATATTCTCAACTGTTCCTGGCCCTCACCTGGTCCCCATTTGTCTTGTCACTAGATATATTTAAGTCAGTGACCTGCCCTCCACTGGAGAAGTGTCACCGGACATGTTCTCTCCAATGATAAAATTTCGGTAGCCATGTTCTTTCCACTGGAGAACTTTTACGTGGATGTGTTCTCTCTAATGATGACGTGTTGATGTATGTGTTCTCTCCACTGGAAAAGTGTTGGAGGACGTGTGGGCTCTCACACACACACACACACACACACACACATTCACTATAAACTAGTAACACATAGAGAGAAGAAGCTGGGTTGATGTCATTAACCAGGGGACATGAAGACAGAAAAAGACACAAACTCAGACATTTTTTTCCCCAAACAAATTTTATTGATTTTTTAGTTTTTCTAACGCAACTTAGTAAAGATGATAGAAGAGGCTTAATCACAGATATATTCAAACAGAATAGATTTTGTCTTAATGATTGACCCTAAGATTTAAATGTTAAATGTTTAAACGTAGCTGGTTCATGCTCTTCTCCAGACTAATGATCTTTTATCAGCCTTGGGTCTACCTCTAGTTAACATTGTTGTAGAATAGACGGTTTGGGGTTTAAGCCCCGTTTCTGAGGAACTGCCATCAGTTACACTGAGGAAGACCTGATTACTGTCATTAGTAACGCTGTGGAACTGAAGGTAACTTGTTAACCATTGTTCTGTTAGTGAAGAGACTACCTCTCTACTGTACTGTATTTATACCTATGGGGCTTCTGTCTCAGCTGTTCTTCAATGGGGCAATTGATTTGGCAGACGATCCCCTCTCCAGACCTAACCCCCATCCTTTTTGGTATGCGTGCTCGTGACTCTGATTTTCAAGGATCGCAACTTGGTTCTGAGAGTCAATGTGGTGGAGAGATAGTCTCTTCACTTAGAGAACAGTTACCAAGTAACCCCTGTAAGACAGTAAGTAAGTTAGTTATCCTGGGGCTGCCCCCAGTTAGCCTACCAATGCAAAACCAGCTGAGTGTTGATGGTATCCTTCCCAATATCATTGCATTTGATGGATGAATGCCACCAGGAATTACTCAGAGACAGCTCTGCAAAAGAAGAAGCTGCGGCTACCGATGATTCCCTGTGAATGTGGATGGTGCAGACCAACACACAGAACGAAAAATACAGAATACTGCCAATCCGTGGAAATAGTACTCCCCAAGTAGAGCAAGATTGTAAACTTGGTGGTACAGCTACAGCTGAAGCAGCAGACTGAATTATGTCCAAGACCCAATGCGGGACTCCTTTGGATTGCGGCCGGCCGGCTTTTCCCCTCATTGTGTCTGAACCTGCACCGATCCCTTTGCACTCACAGGGCTAGCTCTTCCCCTTGCTTTTTGAGCAGATGCGATGGCCAGGAGAAATGTTGTTCTAAGGTACAACCAGTTAAGACTAGCCAAAGGATCAAAATTAGAACTGGTTTAGGGAGCGGAGCACCATTTCCAAGTCCCATGGACCCCAGCACCCCTTTGTGCCCCTGAGATTGTGACAGGGTACAAATCAGCTTCAAAACAATGTAGAACCCCTAAGGGGGGTTTGGACCTTTCCTATTTCAAGCTAGACCCATTCTGTGCACTGCATATTCAGGCTAGCTGTATTTATTCTGCCCCTTGACTGACCGTCTTCCAACGGAAGAGTCCGCTGCTTTAGTAGACTAACTATCTTGTCAGTCTTGATAGTCCAAAGGCATGTGGCTTTTGAGACATTTTTGTACATGCAAGGAGCATGCATGTTATTCGGAAGATGATCCTGTCGGGTAGTGCCCAGATATCAAGGCTTAATCTGGGGTAGAATGGGCTCTCAGAGCACTGCAGGAAACATCTGTGGAGTGGGGGGTTTCCCCCGGCATTCCATATATTTTACTTTGAGATTTGATCCAAATGTAAAGTGCATTATAAATTAAATGTATTATTATTATTATTATTATATATCAGTGGCCGGATGTCAGAATCAAAGGCTGAGGTGGCTGGCTCAGGCTATTTGGACCAGCTATACATCATCGTTCTGGGACCCCTAGAATAAGGGATGGATGGTGGCCAAAAGGGAAAATATACTTCAGGCCATGGAGCCAAGACTGGCCCAGGCATTTTCCCTTCCGCTGTGCCGTGAGTAGGATGTTTCTCCCACAAATGAAAGACTTCCTGGAGGTCAATATACAGAAGCCTGCATGGCCACGGTGGGCCTCGATGTCTCTAAGAGGAAGATGGCTCTCTGTATGATTAAACAGAAAAGCTTCAAAGCCCCAATCGGCCGAGATTTCTCAACCATGTGAATTAACGCCTTGTAGGTCCATATACAGAATGCAACCAGGCAACCCTGAGCTAAGTTGTCTTTGACATGGGGAGGAAGATCACTCCCCAAGGAAAAGAGCAGGGCGCTATGATTTCCTAGAGTAAAATTGATCCATGCTTGCTTTACAAAAGCAATATTAGATCTCTGCTACCGCCTGAGTGGGACCTTGTTTCTCCTGGGCTTCGTTCTCATCTGGACCAGCTGTCCAACGCCTCGCTGGCAAAAGGGGTGGAAACCATAGTCTTTGTGCAAGTCTATCAAGACATGCTGGCACGGATCCCTCTGTTTGGTGTCTGCTGATGTATACTACACACACAGGCCTATTTAGGATAGGGGTGTGCCCAGCACGGTGGAAGTGTCATAAAATTCAATCACCATAATGAGAAACAGCTGACACAGAAAGCACATATGTATAATTACATTGTTCAGTGGAGATATCGTCTCAATACAATAGAAAACTCCTGATTACTGTTATTAGTTACCCCGAGGAATACCTGATTACTGTTATTACCTACCCTGAGGAACACCTGATTACTGTTATTACCTACCCTGAAGAACACCTGATTACTTTTATTATGTTACCCTGAGGAACACCTGAATAGGGATTTACTATGGAAAGAATAATATGATTCTAATGTTTCCATCAACTTTTCTCTTCACTGTTGAGTCGTTGATACATTTCTAAAGCGTTGTTGGAATCAGAAGAAAGTCTCTGAGCTGATCCTTCTGGGAGACGTCATCAGATTGACGCAGTCAGGATGTGGATCAAGTCCCACCGGCGGTCAAGAATTATGGCGAAGGTCGGCAGCCCGTCAGTCCATCCGAGTCAGTGCGTTAACAACCTGAGAAAACAACCACACCAAACTGAAGTGCGACTGAAAACACCATGTTTGACTTTTGACCTCTGTTCACTGTGAGCAGAAGAACCCTCCTGTCTTCCTATGAGAACTTCATTTTTTCATGGGATCCTTCTCCACCTGATCTGAAAGCAGGAGTCTCACTGAGTCAAAGGTTGACATGGTCAACAGGTTCTCCACCACCAGAGAGCTCCACCCTCTTGCACATGGCTGACCCACCAGACGCTTGAGGGAGAGGGAAGTCAAGGTTCAGATCTTGAGGAGGCCACAAAGATTGAATGTTCTCAAGAGAATCTTCAGGAAGAGATATCAATAATTAACATTAGCTAATGAGCTAACTGTGCTAGCCAGCTAGCTACCTCCACTGTGGGTGTAGCTGGTGAGTTAACTAACCAGAGGTGGTTAACAGAGTCTGGATGGGTTCCTAACCTTATTTCTGATGACTTATCTTAGAAAAGATCTGGGAAATATCCTCCAACGTCAAGCAAAAAGCACAAATTAACTATGATAAATAAAAGATTTAAAATATGATGTCAGCTCCTTTTATCAGTTTTGATCTTATATTTAATGTGGTCTATTATTTATCCAGAGACCATTTATCGGGGGGTGATGTATTTAGAAGTTGGAGGGGAACCGGTTGGTTTGGGGGGGGTCGTTGATAGAGATGCAGCATTTCTGATCTGTCAGTGCCTGAGGTTCTAATTTGTCTGTTATTCTTCTCCGCTACAGCAGTGGGAACATCTGATGAGGATAAAGGTGGTCCTGGTGGTCCTTCAGAGACTACAGCAGCTTCTATCCTGCTTGGTTAAACACATGACCTCTGCATCAACACAGAGACAAGAACCTTGCGGCTGGTCTCACCTCAGTGGCCAGCTGCTCTGATGATGTCACCACTCAGCAGCAGGTAATGTCTTACCTAGTGAGTCCAGGTCATTGACATCAAGGCTGGAGCATCATTGTTGTAGTTCATCTGGGCAGATCTTCGTCTCCGACCAACGACACCACAATCCTGGAAGTTAAAGACAGAGAATGAAGTCCAGGCGTGAGACTGATCCATTCATACTAGCCTGATGCTGCTGATAGCAAACATCTCTCCCTCTGTGTCAGTATCGCTCAGTCCACCACAGACATGTTTAAGACCAGTACAAAGAGCAGAAGGTTCTCCTGTCACACCTTCACAGGTCTCATTCCAAGGGCTTTCTGACGGGCTGATTGCCACTGTCACGTCTTCTCTAGGTATATTGTGCTCTACGTGTGTCACGTGGCTGCAGCACCACCTGCAGGGGATATACTAGTGGATCATTAAGGAGAGCTGCAGGTTAGGACAAAGGTGTCACGACCAGAAGAGGAGCGAAAAAAGGGAGAAAGAAGGTCTTTGTGGGAACTGACTGTTTGTGTGTGTCTGTACATATATATGTGTGTGTGTACGTGTGTTTATATTTGTGTATATGTGTGTGTGTGTTTGTGTGTGTAAGTATAAATATATGTGTGTGTGAGTGTAAATCTGTGTGTGTGTGTGTGAGTGTAAATATATCTGTATGTGTGTGTACGTGTGTTTATAATAATAATACATTTAATTTATAATGCACTTTACATTTGGATCAAATCTCAAAGTGCTAAAATAATGTATTATATATATTATATATGTGTATGTATATGATTTATGTGTGTATATATGTGAGTGTGTTTATATATGTGTTTTTATATGTTTGTGTGTGTGTTTATATGTGTGTGTGTGTGTGTGTGTGTGTGCGCGTGTGTGTGTATGTATGGTTGTATATATATGTGTGTGTGGTAGGCTTACCGGCACACAGCTGCTGGCTGTACCAGGAGGGCTGGTAGGAGCACACAAACGGACTTCACAGGTCAGTTTTATT
>VRLP01009237.1:0-13466 GCA_009660295.1 Lophius piscatorius
TCTTATTTTATTTTATTTTATTTAATCTTATTTTATTTTATTTTATTTTATCTTATTTAATCTTATCCAATCTTATCTAATCTTATTTAATCTAATCTTATTTAATTTTATTTTATTTAATCTTATCTAATCTTATTTTATTTTATCTTATTTAATCTTATCTAATCTTATTTTATTTTATCTTATTTAATCTTATTTTATTTTATTTTATTTAATCTTATTTTATTTTATTTTATTTTATCTTATTTAATCTTATCTAATCTTATCTAATCTTATTTTATTTAATCTTATTTAATCTTATCTAATCTTATTTTATTTTATTTTATTTAATCTTATTTTATTTTATTTTATTTAATCTTATTTAATCTTATCTAATCTTATTTTATTTAATCTTATTTTATTTTATTTTATTTTATCTTATTTAATCTTATCCAATCTTATCTAATCTTATTTAATCTAATCTTATTTTATTTTATTTTATTTAATCTTATCTAATTTTATTTTATTTAATCTTATTTAATCTTATCTAATCTTATTTTATTTTATTTTATTTAATCTTATTTTATTTTATTTTATTTTATCTTATTTAATCTTATCTCATCTTATTTTATTTTATTTTATTTAATCTTATTTTATTTTATTTTATTTTATCTTATCTAATCTTATCTAATCTTATTTTATTTAATCTTATTTAATCTTATCTAATCTTATTTTATTTTATTTTATTTAATCTTATTTTATTTAATTTTATTTAATCTTATCTAATCTTATCTCATCTTATTTTATTTTATTTTATTTAATCTTATTTTATTTTATTTTATTTAATCTTATTTAATCTTATCTCATCTTATTTTATTTTATCTTATTTAATCTTATCTCATCCTCTCACCTGCTCCTGCACACAATGACGTCATCAGCAGATTCCCTCTAGAGTCCACCTCGTACTTCTTCCACTCTGAGGTCTCAACGCCTCCTCCCGTCACCACCTGTGCCCCCTCTTCCCTCAGGTACAGGTGTGTCTCCGCCGGTCCGAAGGCGTTCGTGTCGTAGCAGCTCCACCCTGGCGCTGCACCGCAGGCCCCGAGTTTAACAGGGTGGGTCGGTAGGTGGGCACTAAGATCCGCCCACAGACACATGGCCGACTGAGTGTGGAGCAGTCTGCCTCCGCGCAGCCACGCCCACTTCTGGGCGGGGTTAGCAGCATCGCAGCGTTCCAGGAGGATAAGGTGGTTGTGGGTCTCCAGACATAACCTCCTCGGGGTCAACATGACGAGGAAACCGGCTGAGGAGAGAGAGAGGAGACGGGTCAGTAGATCAACACGGGCTCAGAGGTTCCTCACCTGTTCCTCAACAGTTCTGTAGAAGAGGCTCCGCCCCCTCAGAGACTAAGTCCTAAAACCACCAAACTGCATGAAGAACTGGTTCCTGTTGGACTGGATCACCACCAATATGTACAAACCAGCCCAACCTCCTCATCACGTCAGTAGAACATCTCCTCACCAGCAGCACACTATGCCAAAACCAACAGAGACTCCAGAAGGTGATTGAGATCCATCCGTCTTGGAAGGGTTCTAAAGCTAGTTCTAAGGTTCTGGTTCTCCACAGATCCACAGTGAGACACATCATCTACACATGGAGAAGACCTGGAACAATCGAGAACCTTCACAGAAGTGGACCACCTTCCAGAGTTCCTCCAAGAGAACGGTGAAGGTTCATTCAGGAGGTCACAGAAGATCCAGAGAGAACATCAAGGACCTGCAGGCCTCTCTATCCTCAGTAAAGGTCAGAGGTCACGGCTCCACTAGTCTAAAGGCATCATGGGAGAGTGGTGCGGAGAAAGCCACTGCTGACCCAGAAGAACATGAAGGATGGTCTGAATTTACCCACAACACAGTCTGTAGATCCAGCAGAGGAGGAGAAGGAACCAGGAGGAGGCCAAAGACCTCCACAACCACAAACCTCCTCGTTGTTCCTCTTAGTTTGGAGAGTCCATGGAGGGACCATCTTCTCCATCACGTACATCCAGAACAAAATCCACACTGTAAACAAATCTGTGAAGTCTGCCGTAAAAAACATGTTATTATAGTTAAGTTACGGTAAAGTAGCATAAACACAGATTTAAGGTAACGCTGTTTAAGGGAAACACGGACGTTACACAGTAACAGTTCAGACGTCGGATTCAAGCTTTGAATCAAACTTCAAACATATACAGAAGTTTTGGCATCTTGTTCCTGTAGAAATTATGGGATGGTCTTCCTGAAAGGTCAATGCTACTTTTATGTACTACTTTAACAGTATTTCAAGTTTACTGTAGTTTATAACAGTATTTAAAGTTTACAGTAGTTGATCACAGTTTGTATAGTTTACAGGAGTTAAAAACAGTATATAAAGTTTACAGGAGTTAAAAACAGTAAGTAAAGTTTATAGGAGTTAAAAACAGTATGTAAAGTTTACAGGAGTTAACAACAGTAAGTAAAGTTTATAGGAGTTAAAAACAGTATGTAAAGTTTTGGAGTTAAAAACAGTATGTAACGTTTACAGGAGTTACATAAAAAACTAAAAAGTCTCTGATGCGAGTCAGGATGACGATGATGATGAAGGGGAAGGGGAAGGTGAAATTGAATGAGGCAGATGTTGTGACTGTAAACGTTACATACTGTTAAAAACAGTATGTAACGTTTACAGTAGTTAAAAACAGTATGTAAAGTTTGGGAGTTAAAAACAGTATGTAAAGTTTACAGGAGTTAAAAACAGTATGTTAATTTTACAGTAGTTAATAACAGTAAGTAAAGTTTACAGGAGTTAAAAACAGTAAGTAAAGTCTAGGAGTTAAAAACAGTAAGTAAAGTTTATAGGAGTTAAAAACCGTATGTAAAGTTTACAGTAGTTGATACCAGTATAAAGTTTTCCGTAGTTAAAAACAGTATGTAAAGTTTACAGGAGTTAAAAACAGTATGTAAAGTTTAGGAGTTAAAAACAGTATGTAAAGTTTACAGGAGCTAAAAACAGTATGTATTAGCACTATATTACACAGTATTATATTAGCACTTTGAGATTTGATCCAAATGTAAAGTGCATTATAAATTAAATGTATTATTATTATTATTATTATTATGTAAAGTTTAGGCGGTGGTTTCGGTGATCTGGTCTCGTCACGGATCTGAACTCTTCTCTAAACACTATCTGACTCCTGAACTACTCGTGGTTCATCTCCAAGAGAGCCTGGACTCGGGTTCTACTGGACCCATCATGCCGACGGTGTGGGGAAGAAGCGGCGGCGTCGTACTCACACACGCTGCTGAGTCCGGAGAGAAGCAGGATCAGGGCGTCCATGTCGCTGAGCCTCCAGCCTCAGATCTGCCGAGCAGACGAGCTGAAGGGAAGTGAGTGTTTGAGGGAGGAAGGAGGCAGTGAGCAGAACTTCCTTCTATTCATCGCCGCTGCGGTGGACTTCCAGAAGAAAGGAGTCCTGGGAAATACCAGAGTCCGTCCCTCACGCCCCGACCTGAGGAGGAAGACATGCAGGAGAAGGAAGAGGAGGAGGAGGAGAAGGAGGAGGAGGAACCAGCTTCATGTTTGTTGATCATTCACTTTACTTTATGATGATGATGATGATGATGATGAAGCAGGGGGAAGGACTCTAGAAAATAACTATTATAACTATAATAACTATTTCACTAACTTAATAAGTTAATCTTCTGATTAAGAGACATTTTTTAGGTCAGAGGACTTTTTTTAAATTATTTGACTTAATGCTGATCTACACTGTAAAAAAAGATGAAATAGGTTTAAGTTTAAGTTTCAAGGAAACTGAGATTTTTGAGTTTAATAACAATAACAATAATAATAATAATAATTTTATTATAATAATGATAATACTAATGATAATAATGATAATCATAATGATAATAATGATAATAAAACTAATAAAAATAATGATAATAATAACAATAATAATAATGATAATAATTGTATTATTATTATAATAATGATAATAATAATAATGATAACAATAATAATAAAAATAATAATAATAATAAAAATAATGATAATAATAATAATTATTATTATATATATATATATATATAATTATTATTATAATAAAAATAATGATAATAATAATAATAATAATTATCATTATATATATATATATATAATTATTATAATAATAATAATAATAATAATAATAATAATAATTATACATTTTATTTATGGTCGCCTCTCAGGACCCTAAAGGTCCCCTTACAGATATATATAATATATATATAAATATATATATATTTATATATATATATATATATATATATGAACTAAAACATTAATATATAACTAATACTTTTACATTGTATACATTTATCTCTTCATCCAGATGAAGAGATGATCTTTGGATGAAGAGATGATCTTCATCCAGAGATGATCTTTGGATGAAGAGATGATCTTCATCCAGAGATGATCTTTGGATGAAGAGACCCGAGAAGACGAAGACAGAATCTTTAATGTTAAATCCTGAGTGAGGTTCTCAGACTCGTTGGACGCTCTACAGGCTCCTCCTCTTCCTGCTCTCACCTTCAGGCCCAACGCTCCTTCTCATGAGAGGACATCCTGTCCTGGTCTGGAGGAAGAGGAGGAAGAGGAGGAAGAGGAGGGCGGAACATCTCCACCCTCCACATCCTGGCCGTAGCATTCACCAGACAGAACTCCACACGACAGCACTGACCTTCACACCGCTCGTAAATTTTACGTCCTGACAACAAACCACACGCAACAACAAACAAACAAGTAAACAACACGACTGAAAACATGTGACCTGTAAACATGTGACCTGTAAACATGTTACCTGTAAACATGTGACCTTAAAACATGTTACCTGTAAACATGTGACCTGTAAACATGTGACCTGTAAACATGAGACCTGTAAACATGTTACCTGAAAACAACACGACTGTAAACATGTTACCTGTAAACATGTGACCTGTAAACATGTGACCTGTAAACATGAGACCTGTAAACATGTTACCTGAAAACAACACGACTGTAAACATGTGACCTGTAAACATGAGACCTGTAAACATATGTATGACCTGAAAACATGAGACCAGTAAACATGAGACCTGTAAACATGTTACCTGAAAACAACACCACTGTAAACATGTGACCTGTAAACATGTGACCTGTAAACATGAGACCTGTAAACATATGTATGACCTGAAAACATGTGACCTGTAAACATGTGACCTGTAAACATGTGACCTGTAAACATGAGACCTGTAAACATGTTACCTGTAAACATGAGACCTGTAAACATGTTACCTGTAAACATGGGACCTGTAAACACGTGACCTGTAAACATGTGACCTGTAAACATGTGACCTGAAAACATGAGACCTGTAAACATGAGACCTGTAAACATGTTACCTGAAAACAACACCACTGTAAACATGTGACCTGTAAACATGTGACCTGTAAACATGAGACCTGTAAACATATGTATGACCTGAAAACATGTGACCTGTAAACATGTGACCTGTAAACATGTGACCTGTAAACATGAGACCTGTAAACATGTTACCTGTAAACATGAGACCTGTAAACATGTTACCTGTAAACATGGGACCTGTAAACACGTGACCTGTAAACATGTGACCTGTAAACATGTGACCTGTAAACATGAGACCTGTAAACATGTGACCTGTAAACATATGTATGACCTGTAAACATATGTGACCTGTAAACATCTGACCTGTAAAAATCTGACCTGTAAACATCTGACCTGTAAACATGTTACCTGAAAACAACACGACTATAAACATGTGACCTGTAAACATGTGACCTGTAAACATATGACCTGTAAACATGTGACCTTTAAACATGTGACCTGTAAACATGTGACCTGTAAACAACACGAATGTAAACATGTGACCTGTAAACATGTGACCTGTAAACATCTGCCCTTTAAACAACACGACTGTAAACATGTGACCTGTAAACATGTGACCTGTAAACATGTTACCTGTAAACATGAGACCTGTAAACATGTTACCTGTAAACATGTGACCTGTAAACATGTGACCTGTAAACATGTGACCTGTAAACATGTGATCTGTAAACATGTGACCTGTAAACATGTGACCTGTAAACATATGACCTGTAAACATCTGACCTGTAAACATGTTACCTGTAAACATATGACCTGTAAACATGTTACCTGTAAACATGTTACCTGTAAACATGTGACCTGTAAACATGTGACCCGTAAACATCTGACCTGTAAACATATGACCTGTAAACATCTGACCTGTAAACATGTTACCTGTAAACATGTGACCTGTAAACATGTTACCTGTAAACATGTTACCTGTAAACATGTGACCTGTAAACATATGACCTGTAAACATGTGACCTGTAAACATATGACCTGTAAACATGTTACCTGTAAACATGTTACCTGAAAACATGAGACCTGTAAACATGTGACCTGTAAACATGTTACCTGAAAACATGTTACCTGTAAACATGTTACCTGAAAACATGAGACCTGTAAACATGTTACCTGTAAACATGTGACCCCCCCCCCGCAGCATCCAGGAGGGCAGGGGGTCTGAGGTGAGCCGGGCCAACAGACCCTCCTCCTCCTCCTCATCCTGCCTTACTGAAGCTGAAGGCACCATGAAGACGTGAACATCCAGCAAACGTCAGGCTCTTAGAAGTCCTGCTGGGTTTAGGTTCTGGCGTCTTCCTGTCGATCAACCTATGATGAACTCTGACCTCCTAGATGAAACATCCAGCAGGGACCACCTCATAGAATGTCTGCAAACACCTGGAGGTCCATCAGACACCGTCACCACATGGGACTGGATGAGATGAGGTGAGATGAATTACAAGAGTGTGTTCATGTGGAGTGTGTGTGAGGGTAGTGTGTACATCATCAGTGTGGGTCTAATGGGCTGTTAAGAAGGAAGTCCCGCCCTCAGAAGGAAGTCAGTAGTAGTACTGTCAGTAGCAGTGACTGTCAGTAGTAGTACTGTCAGTAGTAGTAACTGTCAGTAGCAGTAACTGTCAGTAGTAGTACTGTCAGTAGTAGTAACTGTCAGTAGTAGTAACTGTCAGTAGTAGTACTGTCAGTACTAGTAACTGTCAGTAGTAGTAACTGTCAGTAGTAGTACTGTCAGTAGTAGTACTGTCAGTAGTAGTAACTGTCAGTAGTAGTAACTGTCAGTAGTAGTACTGCCAGTAGTAGTACTGTCAGTAGTAGTACTGTCAGTAGTAGTAACTGTCAGTAGTAGTACTGTCAGTAGTAGTACTGTCAGTAGTAGTAGTAACTGCCAGTAGTAGTAACTGTCAGTAGTAGTACTGTCAGTAGTAGTACTGTTAGTAGTAGTAACTGACTGTCAGTAGTAGTAACTGTCAGTAGTAGTACTGTCAGTAGTAGTAACTGTCAGTAGTAGTACTGTCAGTAGTAGTACTGTTAGTAGTAGTAACTGTCAGTAGTAGTACTGTCAGTAGTAGTAACTGTCAGTAGTAGTACTGTCAGTAGTAGTAACTGTCAGTAGTAGTAACTGTCAGTAGTAGTACTGTCAGTAGTAGTACTGTCAGTAGTAGTACTGTTAGTAGTAGTAACTGTCAGTAGTAGTACTGTCAGTAGTAGTACTGTCAGTAGTAGTAACTGTCAGTAGTAGTACTGTCAGTAGTAGTACTGTCAGTAGTAGTGACTGTCAGTAGTAGTAACTGTCAGTAGTAGTACTGTCAGTAGTAGTACTGTCAGTAGTAGTACTGTCAGTAGTAGTAACTGTCAGTAGTAGTAACTGTCAGTAGTAGTACTGTCAGTAGTAGTACTGTCAGTAGTAGTACTGTCAGTAGTAGTACTAACACTATCACTGTTCTAAATAGCGTGCTAACGCTGCTCTCCACCTTTGCCTCCACACCGCCCAGAACATCATCTTTCCCCACGGAGGTCAGAGGTCAATGTCTGGGTGTGTGTGTGCTGAAGGTCCAGCTCAGTGATTGGCTGAGGACGTGTGTCATTCACAGAGGAAGACTGGGTTTCCTGAACAGACGAGAATCAGACAGACGAGGAGGAAGAGTTTTATGAC
This sequence comes from Lophius piscatorius, assembly GCA_009660295.1. NCBI lineage: Eukaryota > Metazoa > Chordata > Actinopteri > Lophiiformes > Lophiidae > Lophius > Lophius piscatorius. The sequence goes on from VRLP01009237.1 coordinate 8,091, forward strand.
CGTATGTGTGAGTGTGTTTATGAGTGTGTGTGTGTGTGTGTGTATGTGTGAGGGTGTGTGTGAGTGTGTGTGTGTGTGTGTGACTGTGTGTGTGTGAGTGTGTGTGTGTGTGTGTGTGTGTTTTCGTGTGACTGTGTGTGTGTGTGAGTGTGTGTGAGTGCGTGTGTTTTCGTGTGACTGTGTGTGTGTGTGTGTGTGTGAGTGTGTGTTTTTTCGTGTGACTGTGTGTGTGTGTGTGTGTGTTTTCGTGTGACTGTGTGTGTGTGTGTGTGTGTGTGTGTGTGTGTGTGTGTGTGTGTGTGTGTGTGTGTGTGTGTGTGTGTGAGTGTGTGTGTGTGTGTGTGTGTGTGTGTTTTCGTGTGACTGTGTGTGTGTGTGTGTGTGTGTGTGAGTGTGTTTTCGTGTGACTGTGTGTGTGTGTGTGAGTGTGTGTGTGTTTTCGTGTGACTGTGTGTGTGTGTGTGTGTGTGTGTGTGTGTGAGTGTGTGTGTTTTCGTGTGACTGTGTGTGTGTGTGTGAGTGTGTGTGTTTTCGTGTGACTGTGTGTGTGTGTGTGTGTTTGTGTGTATCGGTTCTTCATCCATCTTCAAACCAGGCTAGGCTAGCATCAGGTCTGCTAGCCTAGCCTGGTTTTCTGAGTGTCTCCATATCAGCACCTTTGAGCTGAAGGTAGACACAGGCTCCTCCTCCCTCCTCCTCCCTCCTCCTTCCTCCTCCCTCCTTCCTCCTCTTTCCTCCACCCTCCTCCTCCTCCTCCTTCCTCCTCCTCCTTCCTCCTCCCTCCTCCTTCCTCCCTCCTCCCTCCTTCCTCCTCCCTCCTCCTCCTTCCTCCTCCCTCCTTCCTCCTCCCTCCTCCCTCCTTCCTCCTCCCTCCTTCCTCCTCCCTCCTCCCTCCGTCGCTCTGAGGAGCTCCTGAGAGGAGGAGGAACCTTCCGGATCCCTTCTACCTCTCAGGGACAACGGCGCCCTCTGCTGACCCACCGGAGCATCACCGCCCACTGAAATAGACCCTTTAAAAACACAAAAGTAAAATGGTTCTCAAAAATAAAACGTTGAACTTTTTACGTCTCACAAACTTTTGAAGACATTTTTAATAAACGCAGAAACACGTTTTAGTGGAAAAAAAAGCTCCTTGATCCAAATGTCTTATTTTCTTTTCTGTAAATTCTACCAGTATTTCATCAGTGGCCCGAATCTGATCTGAGCTTCCTGTCGGTTCTGCCGGAGCCGACCCGGTTCCGTCAGAGTCAAAGGAAAACAAACATTATCATCTGTAGTCTGACAAAAGTCCGACTTCAGGTTCTGTTCTTGATCTTACTCTATTTAACCAATGGAGTCTGATGATGAAGAGCATTCTCTTCTTCGTCATCAGAACCTTCACCGGTTCTGATCTCTTCTTTCCATCACAAACTGAAAACACCTCCTCTTCATCATGGTGTTTCTGTGAAGGTGGAGTTTTCCCACTGAAGCCTCCACCCCTCAGGTCTCCACCCATCAGCATGCAGCCGCTTCCCTCCCTCACTCTGAGGCGGAACCTCCCGCAGACATGAGCCTCCCTCTGGTTCTGCTCCTCACCTGGGCCGGGCTCGGCGCCGGATGTCCAGCAGTCTGCAGGTGTGAAGGGTTCAGGAGGCTGCGGCGGGTCGACTGCATGAACCTGGGTCTGAGGTCGGTTCCCTCCAACCTCAGCAGCTCCACCGCCTCCCTGTGAGTAAACCAGAACCAGAACCAGAACCGCCTGTGGAAAAAATCAGTTAGTTATTGTAATAGTTCATTTGAATCATTCTGTAAACGTCGTTTTCAAACATGAAGTCGTCTTTAATGTCTTTAAAATAAGGGCCTTTATTTTCAGGACGTTTCTTTCCTCCCATCGAACATTAGAAGTATTTATTTCTGTCCGTCACATGACGTCAGAATCTCACGTCTCGTCAAACGTCTCCTCGCTGATTCCTCCCGTAGAAATATTCTGATTCTGTCAGAGAAGCTGAAACTCTGATTCTCATAAATGATGACAGTAAATCCTAGAATTCACATTTACGAGGGGAGGTGGCGCGCCTGAAGGCACCACGCCGCCTTCAGCGTCTCGGCGAAGACCTTTTTTTACTTTTACTTTCCGTGGGTTTTAAGGCAAAGAGTTTTTATAAATGAAGCCTCTTTGATTATTTCTTTGATCATTTCTTTGATATTTCTTTGATCATTTCTTTGATATTTCTTTGATATTTCTTTTATTATTTCTTTGATATTTCTTTGATATTTCTTTTATTATTTCTTTGATATTTCTTTGATCATTTCTTTGATCATTTCTTTGATATTTCTTTGATATTTCTTTTATTATTTCTTTGATATTTCTTTGATTATTTCTTTTATTATTTCTTTGATATTTCTTTGATTATTTCTTTGATATTTCTTTGATATTTCTTTTATTATTTCTTTGATTATTTCTTTGATATTTCTTTTATTATTTCTTTGATATTTCTTTGATTATTTCTTTTATTATTTCTTTGATATTTCTTTGATTATTTCTTTGATATTTCTTTGATATTTCTTTTATTATTTCTTTGATTATTTCTTTGATATTTCTTTTATTATTTCTTTTTTTACTGGCCACCCAGTTTTAATTCCAGTGTAAAGATCGGAGACGTTCAATAAAGAGATAAAAGTCGGAACGTTGTGAAATGATCTTTGAAACAGTGGAGGTGATTTTAGAGGATATATAAACGTGGTTGTTTACGATAACTAACTTTAGGACTTTCATCCTGAAATGTTCAAATATCCTTTGATCTTATTTCTTAAACTATAAAACTTTATCCGTCCGTTTTTAAAGGAAGAAATAATACGATGAGTTTTGCTCAAATCTTTTTTTTCTGCAGTTACATTTCATACGACACTGTAAAACATTAGCAGACGATGGGAACCCGAAAGGGAGCAGCTGAACGACGAAGAAGACGAAGAAGACGAAGATTACATTGTAAAAATTGTCCTAAAAATGACTGTAAAAGAAAAAGTGCAGCAGTTTGAGACGGTAAAAACAAAACAGGAGCAGAAACTGATTATGAGCCTGAATGAAGAAACAACAAATAACTTTATTTCTTCGTAAACGAATTTTACTGTGAAAAAATAAACTTTCAGTAACATTAACGGAAACATTCCATAACATCCAAACCAAAGCTTTACCGTAAAATAAACGCTACTATTCTGTCTTAATTACAGATCTTAAAATAAAAGCTGACCTTGTAGCCGGAGAATTTCCTCTTTGCTGCCGAACAAAAGTTTACAGTGCAGGATTGAGAAATACTGTCCAAACGTCTGATTCTGATTTACTGTCCTTTTACCGTAAACACGTTTACACTCGATCTGGTTTACTACTATGCCACAGCGGCCGTTATTTCACGGTACAGAGATCCGTGTGGGATTTAACGGGGATTGAGATTTTGTGCGCCGTCAAACACCGTCAGTGGATTTAGTTACAGATTCTGTGTTTTTTTAGATTCATTTTAGTCTCTGAGCTCCACACAGACAGACAGAAGGAAAATCAGAGGAAACAGGAACGTAATGGCCAGGGAAGTGAAATACCGGAATAAAAAAAGAACAGGAATGTAGAGTTATTTTATAGAGAATAATAAATACAGGAATAAAATAATATATACATGTATATATATATACATATATATATATATAAACTCTACATTTAATTCATAGTTTGAATTTGTATTATTTGATTCTTCTTCCAAACTGCTGCAAAAAAAAAGCCTGTATTTCCATTTGAAATAACATGACGGGAAAGAGCAACTAATTATCTCGTTATTATCTCGTTATTATCTCTTTATTACCTAGTTATTATCTAGTTATTATCTAGTTATTATCTCAATATTTTCTCGTTATTATTTCGATATTATCTAGTTATTATTTCGTTATTACCTTGTTATTATCTCGATATTATCTCAATATTATATCATTATTATCTCGTTATTACTTCGATATTACCTGGTTATTATCTCTTTATTGTTCAGTTATTATCTATAAATGAATCAGCTGAACTTTTCGTTTAGAATCTTTTAAATACTTTTCAAAACCAAATAGAAATAATTCTAAATTCTCAAAAAATCATTATAGTTTTATTTTTTATCTTTTGACTCACATTATAGAAATAAAGTGAAATAAGTAAAATAACGAGATTTGACACCTACTCAGTAATTGTTATAATAATGATAAAAACTATATTTTGTTATTTTCCACTTAAACTCCTAAATTATTTTTGTTCCAAAAATAAAAGAATTTAAAATAAAAAAAACCAAAATCAAATCTTCCCTCGGTTAAGAGTTAAAAGTAAGTAATTAACTTTGTCGGATTAAAAAGAATGAATAAAAATGTTGTTTTTGAAAGTATCATTTTTAAAACATTATTATAATGTGTTAATTAAAGTCTTTAAGAATTAAGTCTAATTATTTTATTCTCGTCGACTCGGCATGAATTAACGTGACTTTACGTTAAAGAGAAAAAAGGAGCGGGCGGAGAGGGTGGAGGTGGGTGGAGGGGGGGGGTGGAGGGGGGGTACCCGCCACATGCCAGCTGCTTGTTTGTCAGACGGCTGAGTCGCCCACAGCGCCTGTCATCCCTGTAAATGACTAACATACAGCAGAAGAATGTCGGGACCTCCCTGGTGGAGGCAGGGACCCCCAGAACCTCCAGCACCGCCCGGTTCAGAAGAACCCAGAGTCCCCCTGAGGTTTATGGGCAAACTGAGTTCTGTGGAAACACAAAGAAACGGGTCCACATGAGGCTCTGGACCAGAACCAGAGCAGAATCAGACCTGGTGGAGACGGTCAGAACTTCTACTGTTGACAGTCAGAACTTCTACTGGTGACGGTCAGAACTTCTACTGTTGACGGTCAGAACTTCTACTGTTGACGGTCAGAACTTCTACTGTTGACGGTCAGAACTTCTACTGTTGACGGTCAGAACTTCTACTGTTGACGGTCAGAACTCTTGTTGTGGCGGAGGAGAAACGGTTCTCCTGCTGTGAGCATGGATGATGGTTATTGATCGATGCTCCTCGTGGATCGGTGTTAGAACCCGTCCTGATGGATCATCAGATACCAGACCGGAACCATCGTATCCGACCGTCTGTCTGAGGAGCAGCTGGTCTTCACCTCCAGACGTCACCCCCAGAGACACCTCCACCTCTCCAGGTTCTACTCCACCTGCTCTCACTACGGACCACAATGTCTTCCACTCTAACACACTTCCTGTCCCACTCTTATACACTTCCTGTTCCACTCTAACACACTTCCTGTCCCACTCTAACACACTTCCTGTCCCACTCTAACACACTTCCTGTCCCACTCTAACACACTTCCTGTCCCACTCTAACACACT
>VRLP01009238.1:0-13461 GCA_009660295.1 Lophius piscatorius
ACAGACGAGGGGCAGCAGAACAGAAGGCCCGATCACCCATGGTGCTGAGCTTAGTCCGTGGAAGGAGGAGGCGGTATGAGTGGGTAGAACGGAGGGATCGTGTTGAGGTCAGTGGGGTGAGTAGTTCTTTTAGGTAGGGGGGTGCGTTACCATGGTTACACTGGTGAGTGAGGAGAGAGATCTTATAATCAATCCTGGTGGAGATGTGAAGCCAATGAAGGGAATGAAGTACAAAGTCAGGGCAGGACTGGAGCCCGTCCCAGCTGACATTGGACAGGTGGGGTACACCTGAAGAACCCACACAGACACCCGGAGAAGTACTGAAAGAACCCCGGTTTGGATTTTTGTGCAGATTAAAAAGGCTCAGAAAAGAGTTGATGTGGTATTCACTGATTTTACCCCAAATAAATAAATCAACAACATATAAATGAATTAAAAGATGTGAAACTGACGTGACACTTCAGAAATGGAAATATTTTAATAAAAAAACATTATTGTGTAACAAATAAAACAGCTGACTGTTTCCTTTCTTCATGTAAGCACAGATATTTATATGTACAATTCATTCATTCAAGTTAAATGTCTACAAAACGCGTCTCATCGGGGACCAGAACGGCGTCAAGGCCCAGTTTGGTCACGGGAGAAGAACTCTGTTGTCTTTAGCCCACTTCCTCAGAGTTCGGATAATGTAATCAACCTGGGGGTTTCCGGAATTCTGCAGCAGAGGCACGACCTCTCTGAGAGTCTCCCTAGAACACAAACAGGACATGTGAGGCACCGCCATTAGATCAAACATGCTCCGTCTATCTAATCCTTCTTCAGTTCCACATCACACCCCCTCAAACAGACCGCGGGGGTTTGATCAGAGTCCAGCTCTTTTTCTGTTTCCAGTTCTACGTGGTAATGAGAGATCTATGTGACAAATGATGTTCTGCAACAACAACATGCCAAAAATAGAAAGAAATGTCGTGACCTGGTGTGATTCCATCGAGTCAACATTACTGCGCAGGAAAAGAAGGGACCTACTTGGACTCCTTATTTGCCAGTATGAGCTGGAAGACCCCGACACACGCTCCTCTCTTGCCTTCCCAGTAGTTTGAGTCCGGGTCCAGTCTCTCAAGTGCATCGAAGGCTTTAGCTGCATAGAGGAACTGGCCCATCTGAAACAACAGGGCTGAGATCAGGAGCTCTGATCCACGGACCAGCTTCACCTCAGCAGCCGACAACAGGAGGACCTGGTCTCGGTATTAGACTAGCAGATTTTCACAAATGTCCCAGGAGGCCTGAGCCTAGGTTCATTTCATCAAGTCAGAACAAATACAAAATGCCGAACAACCTCACTTCCGCTTTGACCCTTCAAAAGTAAGAGCACTTAAAATGAACTCAACGGTTAAAGGAAACATAAGGATGTGCTTTTGTTATAATCAGAGAAAATAGTTTACAGAATCATATCCTAAGAATGTTTGTTCATCGTCATCAGCAGGAGTCATGGACTGCACATACTGAAGGACACCTTTCAATTTTCCTCTTTTCCTGCCTACAACGCTGAATTTATCTTTACACACTAGATAACATTTTTATCAAGGCTCTTCAGGGGCTTTTAGAAATAAAAACTACCTGCAATCGTACAATCAGAGGGAAAATCCAAATTTCTACTATTTTTGTAAATGAAATTTATTTAATATTAACCTGTTGATTTTTTTTAAATAAACCATTTAATCGTTTTTCACAATCATGGAACCGAAGGCGAGGTCTTCAAGTTGGCCCTCGACCAAAACGGTCAAATTTACATTAGAGACGCTGAAACAATAAACTGGTACTGAACATTTGTGACGATGATGTCACCTTGTAGCAGTCGTTAGCGATGATCTGCAGCAGACTGAAGGAATCGGAGGAAGTGCCCATCTTCAGATACAGCTCCCAGGCCAGCCGACCCTTCTGGTTCATGATGTCTGAGGAGAAGGAGATGATTGGGATTATCCTTCATTCACAGCAATCTCTAAAGATCCAGATTACTAAACCCCGGGGGAATTGTTTTATTCATGAGCGTTAAGCCGAGGAAGGAGGACAAATGTCTAAAATGGAGAGAAGCCTTTCTTAGAGCTGTTGAATCTAATGACTGAGTGTAGGAGTTCTTCACACGGCTGAGGTCAGAAGAAGATGCTCCAAGAAACTGAAGAGGAAGTTTGCTGCATAAACAGCCTAGCATGAATCTGTTTTCCTATCGTCGGTCGTTCTCTTATACGTACAGCATCGTGCCAGCCAGCTGATGAAGACATAGTCCCCCTTGATCTTCTCACTTTGAATCAGCAGAAAAATCTGAAAAAAAACAATTCAAGTCATCAAAAACATTCACGGAATATAACTTTATCAGACCAGATCAAAGTAGGCGTGGCGTCGGAGCAGATGTGGAGCGTGCTGCCGTCAGTTACCTCCTCTGCTTCTTTGTAGTTGCAGAGGGCCGCTTTCGCCTGAGCGTAGTTGAAGTTGAAGGTATCGTCATTATAGAAGTAACTCTGCCAAAACAAGAATATTAAGTTCTCACAAAGAAAAACAAACGATCTTAACTAAGTCGTGGAAAGGTGGACTCTGAACGTTTATTGGCTCAGTCGCTCTTTGTTTTGTTTTATTGCTTTAATGTTCTGCTCAGCTGTTTGGTTGAGCACATTTTGAGTTTCTATTTCCTCTTGTGAAATGTGACTGAAGCGGTTTACGATGTGATCCAGTGGAAGAATGTATATCCTAAAGAGTAAGGGGCCGAGGATGGAGCCCTGTTGGACACCGCATGTCAAAGTGGCCACCGTGGAGGATCCCGGTTATTTTATTCATTTATTTATTTTATGGCATATTAAAGGATATGAGGACTCACTAAACAGAATCATGTAACTTGATCCAACAACAAACCTCTAATAAGAGCCAAACAGTTTTCTAAAAACATGCTTCACCAGGAAATACAAAATACTATCATTATATATAATTTTAAGGGTAATCTTAAATCAGATCTTTTTTTTTTACTGTTTAAAAAACAACATGTTTTACTAAATGATTTACAATTTCATGGTTTATTCAGAGTGTCTACAATATTAAATTAATGAATGGCCCATAGAAATAAAATATGCAAAGTCAGCATTTTTCCATATTTTTTTGTTTTCTTGGTGAGGACATTAAAGCGGTTAAAATAAGACCATCTTATGAAGTTGTTGAAGAGGGAAACCAAAACGACACTGTTTGCTTGTGATAATATTAAACAACATGTGTAAAAAGGGGAATTTCTTTTTGTGGTGGAATAAATGTGCCTGATCTGCAACTCAGCTGAATAGAATGTGGGGGAGTGTTTTTTTTCCATCTCACCTGTACATACCCGTACAGCGAATGAATGCCAGTGTGACTCTCTCCAGAAATAAACCATGCAACATGTGCCTGAGGCGGAGCAACACCAACCTTGACTGAGTTGAGATAGATGAGAACGTCTTCAAACTGCCTCAAGAGGAAGAAGCAGGAAGCCATGCACTGCCTGCCGGGAATCGTATCTGAGAGCCGAGAACAAGTCACTCACACAGAGAAGAAGTAACACAATCACAGAAGGTGGAACTATTCTGCTCCTGGGTCAAACACCATCCGTGATTTAACCTCTGAGAGTCAAACACAGACCCGTCTGTGGTCGGATTTATTTCACTTCGGGGTCTTTGATGTGAACCGCCGCTCTATTAAATGTACCGCATTCGCTGGCCGAGCCTCCGACCACCTGGAAGAACTGCTGAGCAATTTTCAGGTGTTCCCTCTGAAAGGTAAAAGCACAGAAGCATTTAGTCATGGACTGTTTATCACCTTTGTTCACTATTTATTCAGGAGAAATACTCACGGATCCAATTTCTTGTCCCATCGCTGCGTTTACCACTCCTTTCAAAATATACTCCTAGGAAATAAATGATCAAAAGGAAGAAACTCATGAGCAGCTTTGTCTAGACGATATATGGTGGAGGATTCAGAAGAGAGACTCCAGGTAACCCTGATTATCTTTATATTATACTTTATATTCTCTTTATATTCTCTTCAACCGTCTCCACAGTGTCCATCTCCCCCTGTCACACCAACCTACTGCATGTCCTCTCTCACCACATCCAGAAACCTCCTCTTTGCTCCTCCCCTTCTTCTCCTGCCTGCAGCTCCATCTCCAGCATCCTTCTGCCAGTAGATCCACTATCCCTCCTCTTCACGGGTCAGAACCATCTCAATCTGTCCTCTCTGACTTTGTCTCCAGGACGTCTCACCTGGACTGTCCCTCTGATGTCTCCTTTCTAATCCTGTCCTTCCTCCTCACTCCCAGAGAACATCTGAACATCTTCATCTCTGCCTCCTGTCTTCTGCTCAGAACCTCCGTCACTAATCCATCCAGCAGAACTTCTCTCACCATATTCTTGGAAACCTTTCCCTTCACTCCTGTATTCCTCTAAATGCACTTCAGTCCCTCAGAGTAACTATCATCTCTAGCTTTAGAAACCCATTAAGAGTGTTTTATTGAGGGCAAACATTTGCACTGAGCATAATCTCAGGTAATAGAGTAAATTACCTGAGACGTTGAAGGAACCAGATCCTGGATGAGGTTGTGGGCCTCCTGGACATCATCTGGAAGTTTAGAATGGAGAAAGTGAATCCCTGAGCTTTGACTGTTTTTCTGTGAAATCTGATCTTTAAAGCAAACGTGCATCAAAATAACTATATGATCCAGTGACTAATAATAATAATAATAATAATAATAATACATATAACCCTGTGATTTTGTTCTGTTCTACCTTTAATTTTAGTTTATAAATATATATATATATAAATCTAAATCCATATATATATTTTTTTTAACACTTCACTCCTTTGATGGAAAATCTTTTTTCTATTCTGCCAACATTGCATAGTCAGAGTTTGAAGACTGAAGGACATAGACCTTGTCTGAGATAGTAGATGACCAGGTTGAGTCTGGCCTCAGGGATCACATCGATCAGAGGAGGCAGAACCTGCAGCGCTCCCTCGCCGCCACGAAACACCACCTGAGGAGAAGCGGCGTGAGTCAGCGGGGAGGAATCATGCGGCGCACACCTACACACTCACGGCTACAGCCGGTGAAGAGCTTACCAGGTTGTGTCGGATAAGCTCCTTAGCAAACTCAAAGGAGCATGAGGAGATGTCGATGAGGTTCTTCAGCTCAGCCTGAGAGAAGGACGGTGCAAATACAGGTCAAAGGTCAGAACTTCTTATACTGCACACTAACACCGCTGATAATATCTCTGATCGGTTCGTCTGAACTTTACGTTACAATGACGTGGGATGTATATTTAATCTCAAATGTCCTCTATTGTATCGTTTGTGAAATTAACTTACTATTAATTAATCAGTGCCACAAACACAGCCGGAGATTTGGAATAAGAATTAAGTACAATAGCTGTTCTTGGTGCTATTCCCCTTTATTTTGCTGTTAAAAAGAATGTAACCTTTGACCTTTAGGCCGGGCAATTCTTGCAACGAGAGGAAACGTCGACGTGAAAGAGTGAAGGTGAATGTGAAAAACATTTATCCCTCCTTCTGAAGAAGGGAATTGTGGGCGGGTACCTCAGCCGCCTTGCCGTTGTAGAGTCTGAAGTGGTTGCAGGCTTTCAGGTTGAGGGCGATGGTGGAGTCGGGGATGCTGTCCAGGTACGCTGTCAACACCTCCTGGGACACGTCATAGTAGTCCAGCTTATAGTAGCAAAGAGCCACGTAAACCTTCAGGGCCAGGAACTCTCTGAGAGAAGAGAGGTGAAGAGAAGGTTATGGTCAACCTGCCATGTCACATGACCCCTAGAAGTAACATCTGCTTCTAGATGTTTCACCAACTTGTGCTTGAAATGGCGTCGTTTTGGAGAGAGCAACGGAAAGATCGCCTCTTCCAATTAGTTTACGGAAAATCCATCAAATCAGATCAGATTTATTTATATAGCGCCAATTCACAACAACAACAATTGTTGTCTCAAGGTGCTTAGAAAAAAAAGAGCAGGTCCAGACCGAAGTCTTGATTCTGATTTGTGATCCTACAGAGACCCAAAAGATTCCTCCTTTAGCAGGAGTAGGAGACAGGGGAGAGAAAAAAAACTGCCGTTTATCAGGCAGAAACCTCCAGCAGATCCCAGACCCGTGGTGGAAGCCTGCTGGCATAAGAGGCTGGGTTGGAAGAGAGAGAGAGAGCGAGAGAGAGCTGGAGAGAGGGGGAGGGTGAAAGAGGGAGAGGGCAAGAGAGGACATGGGAGGCAGAGGGAGTTGGTGAGGGGGTGGTAGTGAGAGCGAGGGAGTAGAGAAAGAGTGAGTGGAAAAGGGGGGGGCAGGGGGGGACTCAGACATGCAAAGAAGCAGCGATGACGTCAGCTACAGTAACGGGGTCCGCCCATCCATCAACTGGCCTCTGCCTTCCAGCGTCGGAATAACAGTATGATTATTATGCGTACGATACCACTCTTAACATTTCCTCAAAACTGACAACCTCGCTGCCTCCTTCTCCTCGGTGCAGATCCAAAACAGAAAATACTCTTCTGCTCTTGAAAACAGCCGGCACCTTTGAACAAGTTGGGGCGGGACAAGAAAAGGCTGAGAGGAAGAGTGGAGCGCTCAGAAAAACCTGTTTGTTTGTGACATGAACCTTCATCTGAGGTCAGGTCTTACCCGTGATGTCATCCATCAGGGTTCTGGCTGAGTTATGTCGGCAGAGCCGGGCTGGTGCAGAGATTCTGCTTCACTAACCGTATGTGACGGTGAAGACGGTCCACTGGAAACGGCTGATGACGTCACGGTTGTTGATTATGAAAGTGGGCTCAACAGGAAGTGGGAGGAAGGTTCACCACAGAGTTTCATCAAGCGTGTCACTATATGAACTCAGGGAAACGTTTTCAGAAACACGGGTCGGCACAACTGTTTTTGGATTTGAGGTTCCACTACAGAGACACAGAGTAGGAGGAAGCCCACTATCTCTCACTATCTCCCACTATCTCTCACCATCTCTCACTATCTCCCACTATCTCTCACTATCTCTCATTATCTCTCACTATCTCTCACTATCTCCCACTATCTCCCACTATCTCTCACTATCTCTCACTATCTCTCACTATCTCCCACTATCTCCCACTATCTCTCATTATCTCTCACTATCTCTCACTATCTCTCACCATCTCTCACTATCTCCCACTATCTCCCACTATCTCTCATTATCTCTCACTATCTCTCACTATCTCTCACTATCTCCCACTATCTCCCACTATCTCCCACTATCTCTCACTATCTCTCACTATCTGACAATCCTCCAGTAGCAGCTCACACCTTCTAAACAGAACCGCCTCAAATAGCAGATGAATGGAAGGATAGGTCGGAATGTAGATGCTGAATATTCTGACAATTGTTCCAGATATTTTCTTGAGCAGATAAGTTTGTTCCATTTTCTTAAATGTGAAGATTTATTTTTTCTAATAATGATAGAAATGAAACACGTTTGAGTTCTGGAATGTCAGTTTGACAGGAAGAAAAAGCTGGAGGAATCGTTTTGGGGATCCAGGAGATTATAATGGAATGAAAGGATTATTCTGTGATATTTAACAGACTAAATGATTGATTAGTTAATGGTGAAAATAATCAGCAGGTTGACCACATGATCCATGTACACAGACTCTGGAGTAGAGACCTGTTCTGGAGCAGGAGACGTTTGTAGACGTCTATGGCCTCCTGGTAGTGGGAGCGCATGTAGTGGATGGACGCCAGGCTCAACTGGTCCTCTGTCACGTCCTCTAGGTTCTGGTGGAAACCCATCAGCTTCTTCTCATCGTTGAACTGAGATGAAACATCAAGACAAGAGAAGATGAAGGAATACACGAGACAAGGAATGTCCTCGTCATCACATGGAAAGTTAAGAGCAGTGGGGAAAAGGAAGAAAACAGGTTTCAGACTTTTGATCCGGTCGAAAATGGAAAAAGAAAATCTTTTACATCAAGATTGTTATTCCACAAAATAGTCAACATTATTATAGCCGGAATGAAATACTAATAGTTTACCAACCTTGTGAGCCAAGTGGAAGAGGAGTCTGTTCTGAAGGGGAGACACTGGTCCTACAGAGAGAAAGAGATAACAGACACTTTTATAGAGATAGAGATATAGATAACACACAGTTTTATAGAGATAGAGATAACACACAGATTTATATAGAGATAGAGATAACACACACTTTTATAGAGATATAGATAACACACAGTTTATAGAGATAGAGATATCAGTTTTATAGAAATATAGATATAGATAACAGTTTTATATAGATATAGATAGAGATAACACACAGTTTTATATAGATATAGATAGAGATAACACACAGTTTTATAGAGATATAGATAGAGATAACACACAGTTTTATATAGATATAGATAACACAGTTTTATTTAGAGATATCACACACTTTTATATAGAGATATAGATAACACAGTTTTATAGAGATATAGATAACACAGTTTTATAGAGATAGAGATAACACACAGTTTTATATAGAGATATAGATAACACAGTTTTATAGAGATAGAGATAACACACAGTTTTATATAGATATAGATATAAATAACATACATTTTTATAGAGATAGAGATAACACACAGTTTTATATAGAAATATCACACAGTTTTATAGATAGAAATAATACATAGTTTATAAAGGTAACAGTTTAATAGATAGAGAAGAACATAGTTTTATATCAATTACTCATGGTTTACAGATACAGTTAACAAATAGTTTTATAGATAGAGGTAACACAGGGTTTTATAGAGATAAACAATTACTTTATAGATATTCTTTTAAATAGTTTATATAAAAAAGAAATAAATAGTTTTTTACATATTCTTTTGTAATAAGGGAGCATATAGTTTAAATAAACATGCATGTACTTATTGGACCTTCATAAACTTAAACCCTTTGGTACAATTAATATTTGACTTTTTATTGGCCAAAAATACACTATATTTACAAATATATGTGGGTAAGTGTATGTATATAAATCAGAGAAATTTACAAAAAAAAACAACACACAAATCAGCCACTGCATTATAACCACTAACAGGTGAAGTCCTCAGAACAATGATATCATTTCCCAAAAGAAAATAACAACTTTATAAAATGCAGATCATGTCTTTAAAGAAATAACTTCCGTTGTATTCGGCTGTAAAATCTACCTTTAGACGCAGCCTCCTCAGCCTCTTTATAGAACCCCAGAAAAAACAGGCAGCAGGCCAAGTAGACCCACACCTGAGCAGGACAGTCCGGCTTCCTGGTCAGAGACTTGTACTCCTGTCAGAATAAGATACAGGAAACTTTACAAATGTGCTTAGAGCCCATGAAAAACTTTCAATCACATCTTTATCTATTTACCCAAACGGCATTCAGAATAACCGATCGGAATGTTAATAAGGAATGTTACCGTACTTACAGTACATGTATACGCAAACACACACAGACAGAAAACAAACCTCCATAGCTCTCTTGTAATCACTCAGGTGAAAGGCGCAGTAGCCAATCCAGAGGTCTGCATTCTCCTCTTTCTCACCAATACTCCTTTTAAACTAGAGACAACACAGGAAGACATCAGCAGAGTCGCGGTGTGCAGTAACGCAACGGTTCACTGAACACGGATGAGGAAGTGTTTCGGTTTGTTTGATATGACATGCAGGACACATTCTGAGAAAGCACAACAATGATTTATTCAGTCACAGTGACAGGTTAAGTTCAGTGGGTAGAGCAGTCGCCCTCAACGGGAGACCAGGGTTGGAGCCCAGCCCCTGATGCAACATGCTGCCGGTCCTTGAGCAAGACCCTGTAAGCTCAGCACCGCCCACTGCTCCCTCAGGGATGGGTTGAATGCAGAGATCATTGTCACGACGTTGAACTGTGTGTATGTGCTGTGTAACCTGATAAATAAAAGAAAGATTATAATTGTCCCGGCTAGATAGTGAGTTGGGTTTCTGCTTTTTTTCTGGTCTTTTAGCCACATGTGTGTGTGTGTGTGTGTGTGTAGGTGGTGCAGCTGTGGGTGGAGATGAATAATATTTGTGTGTGAATTTACTGTTTATGAATGTATGTACCTTATATATATCTAGACAACCACAGTAATGACTGATATGCACCAAAGGGTTAGATTATAATCCAACTGTCTATTCATTGTCCTTTTATTGGATCTAATCCATGAAGTGTGTCAGTATTGGATCTCCACCCCTGAAGACTTTGATGAAGGGTTTTCCTTACATTTCTCCCTGAATGCTCACTGAGGACACAGTAATTATTTACCGGTGGTTTGGATCGAGCTGATGTGATTCTGCTGTTTCGTCGGTAGTTACCTCTAACAGTGTCAAGCCCCCAAGGTAGTCTCTCTGCTGTAAGTACTCCTCCAAGCAGGGAACCTTCGTCTTGTTTCTCTTTTTCTCGCCGATATTCGCCAGTGACTCTCCTCCCACAGCTGGTTTAATGCGGGACAGGATCTGCAGAAGAACAGCTTGTGATGCGATCGAATCATCTTTTACTTTGAGTGGGACGGAGCCAACATGCACGTCATCTTCAGGAGCTATTTAACATAAGAGACCACAACCACGTCATAATGTTACTGAATAAAGTATGCAAAGACGTTAGCTCACCATTTCGACGAGTCTCCGACGAGGAGGGTTCCAGCTAGGACTTGTTTACCATCACGCTAGGCAACAGGTTGATCTTTTCT
Organism: Lophius piscatorius; assembly: GCA_009660295.1. Classification (NCBI taxonomy): domain Eukaryota; kingdom Metazoa; phylum Chordata; class Actinopteri; order Lophiiformes; family Lophiidae; genus Lophius; species Lophius piscatorius. The sequence continues at coordinate 10,751 of VRLP01009238.1, forward strand.
TCTCCGGGGTTTTACGGCAACTGGCATAACTGTATTACGGCAGCCCTGACGGTTTTCGGCCAAATAAGTGCGCATGCGTAATAGCTATTTCACGATGACGTCACATTTGAGTGGCGAATGAAATTTATTTTTATTATTTTTATTTTTAAATGAGCATACAAACAAAACAGAGCAAACCAAAAAGGAATAAAGTTTTACAACTTTTGAAAGAAAAAACATACAATAATTAAATTGAATAAAATATGAATATTTGAATCCAATTGAGGGATAAACAGAGGACGAACGTTGTTCATTCTCACCCAGGTCATGGTGATCCTCGCCAAATGAATCCGAAGCAGAGAGCCAGTAAGGATAATAAAAACCGGGAATATGACACTGATAAACATCCATATCCGCCATTAATTTAAATCCACCTGCTTAATATTTCTCCCTAAAAATACTCTGTGACGCACATTTCTACCAGAACCAGCATTAACTGTTTCAGTAATCTGTAAACTGTCGGAACTTTGACAAACGATTATTTTATTGTTAAATCGGAAATAAGCGCGAGTCCCTGGAGTTTAACCAGAGACAGTGACCAGTTGTTGCGGAGTATGTGTTATGTCCACATATCTCTTACATCGCTGTCCACCAGCAGCACGTTATAAATGTAATCTGCCTTTAGAATGAGCCGGAAGCCCCAGTGGCCTAATGGATAAGGCACTGGCCTCCTAAGCCAGGGATTGTGGGTTCGAGTCCCATCTGGGGTGTAACCTTATGATGAAATGTGATAGTTTATCTGTCCACCAAATGTATTACAGGAGACTAGTCCTATCCAATAAAAGGTTACACACAAATATACAAATGGAATACCATATACTCACTGACATGAAGTTTAAGTATTAATCTGCTGCCCTTTAATCATTTTAAATACTTGGCCAGAGGCAAAACTGAACAGAGTAAATTATTTATGCTGATAAAGTTATTATACATAATTAAAGTGAAGGCAGGAATAGAAAAAGCATTTAGTTTCTTCCTACTCCTTTTTGGACACTTGTGATGGACAATTATTATCTTTATTGGTCATTATTTACATTTGAGATTAATTTGTCAAATATTCTGTTGTTTTCAATTTGTTGTGTATTTTATTGTCTTTGATTGAAATATATGAAATTCTATTCTATTCTATTCTCTTCCATAAAAACACTCTTTCCTTTGTTTGCAGCAAAATAGAATTTAATAATTTTACATGTTTGTGTTTTGAATTTCAGTGAATCTTCTGTCGGTGAAAAATTAGTATTTCAGAGTCGATACAACTTTTAAATCAGCAAATGTTTCGATGTTGACGTTTCCTTTTTGTTAGGTTCAGCTCTTGTTTTAAGGGCCAAATTTCACGGTTTTATCCCCATGCAGAACTACCAAACATGGAACCAAATGGGTCGGTATGACTTTAAAGTACATTTGGTGTCGTGAACATTTAGCAGAATAATGCAATTGTGAGGTTTTATTAGCACTGACCAAACCTTTACACACATATTAGAATAAATAATAAGTCTCTTTTGGCCTGTTAGCCTTCGCCGCTATTAGTGACTGTAATAAGTGTTTAAATGTTTAATGTTTAAACATTAAAATATTTTTCAAAATTGTATTATTGTCCCCAACACGTTCTTTGTTAAAACATGTCATTTTGATGATTTGTATTCTTTTTACACAATAATATGAAATATTTTGAAATTATATGGTCACTGCCCCTTTAAGAAAGCGCCTGATGGGATTTCTGACATCACACCATCATTCTGTCTGTCTTTAGTGGAGGTACATAGAGTTAGCATCGACACTTACATTTCCTAACTTTCATCATATGTTCATATGTTTGTTGTTGGGTGTTTGTAAAGTTTGACATGTCCAACCCTGTTATAGTGAAATATCAATAATTATAAAAAACTTTTCGGAAAGTCAAACACTATTTGTTGAACGTTAAACAGACACCTCCAACAATGAATCGTTTAGCTAACGATAGCTCCAACATGTGTTCATTAAATGCTAACTTCATCCAAAAGTGTCCATGCTGTCATACAAACGTCCCCTCCATCAGGAACAAGGTCCATCTAAAGGATTGAGAAAGGGACCAAATGTCTTTCTTTAAATGTACATTTCATTATCCCTGTAATTAGATTATATTTATATAACTTTAAATGTGTCTTACTTCTTCCATCGTATGTCTTCAGACCCGCAGCTCTGTTAAGGCGAGCCGGGTTAACGTGTCATCGTCCCGGTCAATCAGACCTCGTTCACCGTTCGGTGATTATGTCCTCAACTGTCTGTATCGGTGATTATGTCCTCAACTGTCTGTATCGGTGATTATGTCCTCAACTGTCCAGCGCCGGTCCTCAAGGGATTTAAGGTTTGTCCACTGCTTTTGGGGCAGGTCCTGGCCAGGGACGTCAATGAGGTCAACAATGGTGTAGTCTTGATGGTTCTGCTGGTTCTCTCCATCTCCTCTTGACCCAGGAGGCCTTTGAGAAATCGGCTGGTGTTGTGAAGTGAAGTTCTTGGTCGTACATGGCGAAGGGACGCCGTGACTTAATGTGTCTTCATTGCAATGTCTTAGTCCCAATGTCTTCGTCGCAATGTCTTCATCGCAATGTCTTCTTCGCAATGTCTTCGTCGCAATGTCTTCATCGCAATGTCTTCTTCGCAATGTCTTCGTCGCAATGTCTTCATCGCAATGT
>VRLP01009239.1:5000-13459 GCA_009660295.1 Lophius piscatorius
AGTATTTCACCTTAAAAGTGAAGTACTCTGTGTTTTCTTGTTTTTAAGGCTGCGGCACCGACACACGTTTAACGGCTGGAGGTCGTGAACGAACCTCGACACTTCGTCAAAACGTGCGTTCTGTTTACGAATATGCACAAGCGACTTAATAATACTTTAATAGTATAGTGAAGTACAATATAAAAAATATGGTATTCTGCATACTATATAAACATAGTATAGTAACGTAAAATTTTAAAGTACATAAAGAATAGTATATAGTATGGTATCGTAAAGTATAGTGCAGTATAGTGTAGTATAATGTAGTATAGATATCGCTAGGTATAGTACAGTAAACAACCCAATATAGTATAGTAACTAATATAGCATAGTATAGTATAGTATAATAATGTAGTTTAGTATAGTACAGTAAAGTACATAATATAGTATAGTATTTAATACAACATAGGGTAGTATTATATAGTGTATTGTAATATTGTATCATATAATATAGTATAGAAGAGAATAGTTCATTGTAGTACAGTATCGTATAATATAGCACAGTCTGTTACAGTATATTAAAAATTGTAGTACAGTATATATTGTGGAATAATATATACTGAAGTAAAGTATATAGTATATAGTGTAGTATAGTATATAGTGAAGTATAGTATAAAGTGTAATATAGTATACATTGAAGAATAGTATATAGTGTAGTATAGTGTATAGTGTAGTATAGTATATAGTGTAGTATAGTATATAGTGTAGTATAGTATTCATTGAAGAATAGTATATAGTGTAGTATAGTATTCATTGAAGAATAGTATATAGTGTAGTATAGTGTAGTAGAGTATATAGTGTAGTATAGTATATAGTGTAGTCTAGTATATAGTGTAGTATAGTATATGGTGTAGTATAGTATATAGTGTAGTATAGTATATAGTGTAGAATAGTATATAGCTACACTATATACTATACTACACCATATACTATACTATATACTATACTACACTATATACTCTACTACACTATATACTCTACTACAGTATACACTATACTATATAATAAACAATGAAAGAAGAATGAAAGGATGTTGATTCATATTTGATGCATCTGAATGTTCAGCAGCTTCGATCGGAGCTCCACCCATCTACAGGGTGGAGCTGCACTACTCCAACCACATCATCTCCTTAAGGTCCAGAAACCTCCACCGAGCAATTAACCAACGGCCAGACAATTCAGCCCGCATTATCGAATGGAAACGAAAGGAGAGAGAAGAAGGAGGAAGAGAAGGAGGAAGAGAAGGAGGAAGAGAAGGAGGAAGAGAAGGAGAACTAAAGGGGAGAATAAATAAAAGGAGTTCGACAGATGGAAACAAATAGTAGCTGGATCCCAGGAGTGGTTGGAGGTGCAGCCAATCGATCGGAGACAGATTACATCTCTCTCTCCAATTCTTTCTCTCTCTCTCTCTCTCCCTCCCACTTTCTCTCTCTCACTCTCTTTCTCGCTCTCCCTCTTTATTTCACTCTCCCCTCTTTCTCCCTCTCTCCCTCACCCTCCTCTTCAAAAGGAGAGGAAGGACCCGGTCAGTTAGATCTTTCCCAGTTCATGCAAACAAGAAGGAACTTCTGTTGAAAGAGAGGTGGGGGTCAGAATCCCCCCCCCTGTTTCTGTCTGCTGGTTTGACCTTTAAGGGGTCTCTGCAGAAAAAGTCCCACACGATGAATAATACAAATACAAACAGGGTCCAGGGTCCCAGGATCAATCCTACTCATGTAGTTGGTCACTGTGTGTGTGTGTGTCTGTGTGAGTTTGTATGTGTGAGTTTGTGTGTGTGAGCGTGTGTATAGGTGTGTAGGTACATGTATGTGAGGATGTGTGTGTGTGTGTGTGTGCGTGTGAATAGGTTTGTATGTGTGTGTATAGGTGTGTAGGTGTTCGTTTGAGTGTGTGTATAGGTGTGTAGGTGTGTGTGTTTGCGTGTGTGTGTGTGCGTGTGTATAGGCTTTCTAGATGTGTGGGTATGTATAGGTGTGTGTATTGGTGTGTGAGTGTGTGTTTGTGTGTGTGCATGTGTGAGTGCGTGTATAGGTGTGTGTATGTGTGTGTGTGTTTGTGTGTCTGTGTGTGTAGGTGTGTGTATAGGTTTGTATGTGTGTGTATAGGTGTGTAGGTGTTCGTGTGAGTGTGTGTATAGGTGGGTACTCTTCATGGATCTTTTTCAATTTTAATAATCACAAAGACCTCCGTGTGAGGAAGAACTGGATTGTCAGTTTTATATTTCCAACGTTAGGGGGAACTTTATCTTCAAATGTTTTCTGCTATCATTTCTCAAATGTTGCTGCGATTTAGTCCAAATTTGGTGCGGATGAATCGACCTGTAAGAGACGTCTCTTCTGAATATCATCCTTTATTCTAATATTTCATGTTTCACTCAGCAGGGGGAGCTGTTTCTTGAAAAACACTGTTTTCCTGAGATAACTCTACGATTATTGGACGGATAATTTTATACCCACATAGACCAGAGTGTGATGAAGAACTGGATTGACTTTGCGGGAGGTCGGTTGTATATAACTGAGGAGATCTATCATATTATATCATATTTCATTCTAAAAGTTCACATTTTACTCACTAGGGGGAGTTTAGAAAACATTTAAAACAGTTTTTGAGACCAACCTCAAGAACTTTCATGGATCATTTTCAAATTTTAATCCCAAATAGACCTCAGTGTGACGAAAAATCGCATTGATTTTGGGAAAGACCGCTTCTATATGCCCAACACTAGGGGGAGCTCTTCCTCCAAAACTCTTCTGGACATAACTTCTCAGCCGTTGGTCCGATTTAGTCCAAATTTGCTGCAGATGAATGGACTGGAGTAGATCCATCTTGTTGATGTGTCTGTTGTCTCTTTTGTGTTTGTTGTCTCTTTTGTGTCTGTTGTCTCTTTTGTGTTTGTTGTCTCTTTTGTGAAATTCTTGTGTCTTAATTGTTATGTTTAATCTATTCTTAATTCCTATTTTTACATTATTTTAGTCTTATTTTAGTATCCAAAGTAATTTGGGGTATTTATGAAAAGTGCTTTATAAATAAAATGTATAATTATTATTATTATTATTATTATTATTATTATTATTATTATATAATTCTTTACCCATGTTTGAATCTAATAGTTCATATTTTACCCACTAAGGGGAGCTGTTCTTATGAAAAAATACTGTTGACATAGCTTCACATTTCATTTGAGGAGTTCAATCAGGGGCATTGCATGTACAACGCATGGGAATGGGAACTTTTAGGGGATAAACCCCGGCGGTCCGTGGCGACGGCGTTAGGTTGAGTTTATTTCCGCGGTGTCTCACAGTTTCTTTTTCCCGGCCCACAAAGAGCTGCAGGGACCTCAGAGTTGGTTTATGGCGGTCTGGATCTTGGTACCGCGGTTGAAGTGACCCTCTACGCCGTTCATTAAACACCACATCTCTTCAAATGGGGGGGAAATATCCCCACTGCTCTTTTATCACATATTCATCTCCATCCAGCAGAGGAAATTATACTTTCTATAAAATTCTCAGCTTTTATTTTGTACTTGGGTTCCTGAGAATGAGACATTCTGTCCGTTCAGTGAGAGAGAAATGAGAATGTCTCTCGTCTTTTGTCCCTTCTTTTTCATTTCCAGATGAAAATAACTCCTTCATTTATTCTATCCTCGTCTATAAAGTCTGTTTCTGCATGAAGGAAAGTCTCGGAAGCCCTGACAGCGAGAACTCGTCCCCGCGTCTCCGCGCTCACCTCGTTCACCACAGCTTAATTAACCACCGCATCTCCTTCACGGCGACCTGAGCGCGAGGCGGCCGCCGGCCCGAGTCACGGCTATAAAAAAAACGCAATTAAAACAAAAAACTGTTCAAGAAATTAAACGGCGTAAAATAACAAGAGTTGGGAATGAATACAACGTCAATTAAACGGCAACGCAATAAAAGAAGGTCGATTTATAAAGTCGCCATCAGTGCGAAGGTTTGAGGGGAACTCTCCGAGATTCCTCCGTGAGGAGAGAACGACATTCTTCTGGACTCACCGACCAACACCTCTATAGTCTATAAAACATATGATGAAGACTCCGCCTCTGCTGCCGGGGGTCTCAGGGAGGGAATCACTCATTTACTTATACTCAGAAAAAGGCTGATGTTCTGAGCAGCAGCAGCTCCAGAGGTAAGAATGTGATGGTCCACACCAGGAAGATCTGGGAAAGAGTCGTGGACGATGGGTTAAGAAAAGAGGAGAAAAGAAAGATCTCTACGGGTGTTTGCTCTGAAAGTGATGACGGAGAAGAACAGAGGAGGTCAGAAGGAGCTGATGGAGGAGTACAGAGAAGGTCAGAAGGAGCTGATGGAGAAGAACAGAGAAGGTCAGAAGGAGCTGACGGAGAAGAACAGAGAAGGTCAGAAGGAGCTGATGGAGAAGAACAGAGAAGGTCAGAAGGAAATGATGGAGAAGACCAGAGAAGGTCAGAAAGAGATGATTGAGAAGAACAGAGAAGGTCAGAAGGAGCTGATGGAGAAGAACAGAGAAGGTCAGAAGGAGCTGATGGAGAAGAACAGAGAAGGTCAGAAGGAGCTGATGGAGAAGGTCAGAAGGAGCTGATGGAGAAGAACAGAGAAGGTCAGAAGGGGATGATGGAGAAGAACGGAGAAGGTCAGATGGAAAGGAAGGAGAAGAACAGAGAAGGTCAGAAGGGGATGATGGAGAAGAACGGAGAAGGTCAGATGGAAAGGAAGAAGAATAACAGAGAAGGTCAGGAGGAGCTGCATTGTGTCTCTGTGGGTTTAGAGGAGGTGTAGGACAGAGTGGTGAAGGAGGAATTGTGGGATTGCATGAGGAGGTCTGGAGGGACAGGAAGTATGTTGGAGTGGTCCAGGATATGGGTTATAGGAATAATTGCATTGATTTGGGGAAAATAATTGGATAATATTTCTGACACTAGGGGGAGCTTTATCTCCAAAAGTTTTCCGGACGTAACTTCCTAACCGTTGATCCGATTAAGTCCAAATTTGGTGCAGATGAATCGACTCAAATAGATCTATAATGTATTTAACATATTTTATCCATATTTTAATCTAATAGCTCCTAATAAACTCAACTTAGGGAACTATTTATTTTACCAATACTGTGGATATAACTCCACATTTAGTGTGAGGCGTTCTATCGGGGGGGTTGTTTGTAGAACACAGGGGATTGGGGACTTTACGGGGGTGTAAAGGCCTATTTTATAACTGATGTAAAATGTTCTGGTTAAGGTCTAATGCTCCTCACCTTCTTCTATTCTGCTCTAAGGACAGCAGCTCATCCCACCTATGGACCAGAACCCAGGGTTTTGTTCTTCTCTCCTGCATCTGCAGAAACTTCCTTCCCTCTGCCAACGGACAAACAAAACATTCACCATCTGAAAACGCTTTCTGAACTGTTGAGCATCTGCATCCACAATGAAACCATGTCCGCCAGGAACGTCTGGATGAAGGCTCGGCCAGCCTGAATAATGTTTCCAGTTAGACCCACTGCCTGTACGGAACCTCTCGCCCTTCTTAACCGTCAAGAACCGCCTCCAGAAGCAGAACTCCAACAATCATCTAGAGAATTATTGCTCTGTGAAAATTAAAATGATCTGTTTGGAGTAACGGTACCATCAAATCAGCGACTGACTGCCGTTCTGGTGTTTATACGCTGGCCCGGTGTGACGGGGATGAAGGATCTGAAGGAGAGCTCTTCCCATTCTTCTATGTCCAAGCCTGGAGGAGTGGACAGTGATTTGGCCACCAAGTGACCCCGTCATCCAGGTCAAAGATCCAAACACTCTGAGGGTTGGATGTCCCCCTAATGCCCCTCTTCTCTCTTCACCCCTTCTCCACCGCTCGTATTTGTGAGTGCTGCAACACAGGGTCACAAACCCGTGAGTGACATGTCCGTCAGAATGAATCAGATGGACCACAGTCCACTTCCTGCCCGCCCTCTCGCCGCATCTCTGCTCTGAAACAGTTCTGGTGGACATTAGTGGACATGAGGCAGTCAGGTGACACGTGTGACTCATCCAAGTTTGTTTGGTGAAGACTTTAGGTTCTGGACTCAGTGAGTCCCTCCGCACTCCTGACGCTGAACCGCCAGACCGACCAGAATGATACCAGAACTCACAGACTCATGAGTGAAGGCCGGTGCCCGTCATTTATTCATGTCAATAATCAGCTAGGAGGTTTGTTCAAACACTTTCTGGAGGTTCAGCCTGATTCTTTGACAGAAATGAGGTCAGGGGATGTAAAACCAGATAAATGAATCAAACGGGATAAAAAAACTTTTTTTTTTGGTCTCAGGGTTGAATTTAAAAACTTGAAAGGCAATGAAGTGGAAGCTAACCTCCGACAGGTCAACTTCATCTTCATCGTTATCACAAGACATCAGAGGAATCAACGTCCCGTGTCACAAAGACAACAAAGCCAAAATAGATGGATATTGGGAACAAAGCTGTATCTCGTAATGTTAGAAGAGAAAAAGACATTCCTGACTCCACCCCTTTACCTTTATATATATATATATATATATGTATATTATATTAATGTATATATTAATATACAGTTTACTAGCGTTTCTATGTTAGCCTAGCGGTGAAGCTGCATATAATATTAGTCTATATAAACACACTGGATGCTGTGACTAACAGAACGGGGTTACTTTACCTGTGTTGGGAGGCGTGGCTAGAGGATTACACGAGTCGCCCTGTCCTGTAGATGAAGAGGACAGTAGTGTCTTCGCCAGCAGGGCCGAGATGGGCTGAACCAACAGAGATGTCAGACGTCCTGCCACCTCTTTTGATGTTTCGGCTGGAAAGAAATAGAAAATACAAGAAAATGACTTCTAATGTTGGTAGCTGTTGTGCTAATGTCCACAGTTTTACCGTATTTAGTACAAATATCCTTTTCATTTAGACTAAAAGCTACGGGAGGTCTGTCAAAGAAATAGACACAAAACATTCAGGGACATTTTGTGTCCACGAACGAAATATTAGAGTTACAAATCTTGATCGATAAACGTCGTCCTTGAAAACCAAAGGAGGTTAGAAGAATCCGGTGAACCCACAATCATGAACCCACTGAGGAAGGTTATCCCTCTCCACAGCAGTCCTCTCCAGCTCGTTCATCACCCTACATATTTTTGAGAGAACAGAGCTTTAGAAGACTAAAGCATGAAAAAGCAGTAAAGGAAGTGAGTGAGGGCCGTGGACCCGGAGATTCCTGCCGGCCTCTCAGCCACCCAGAACCAAATAGAGCCTCCTTCCAACCTCAGGTTTCCCATTGAGTGTAAGGCACATTTAGTCAATATGATCTATCTCAATAACATGTCTTGTGTGTTTGATGGCTGTCAAAGGTACATATTTAAATAAACTATACAGAGTTTGCCTTTACTGTGACTGAAGTATGTAAATAATTCTGTGTGATTCTGCAAACCCAGTACAGATGGAGGTTCAGAAAGCACATGATGAATATCCAGAAGGTGACTCTGATATTCATTTATAATTAGGAGAAATGTTTAACTTTAGGGTGGGGTTGGGGGGGGGGGGGGCAAAGGGCAGCAGGCACTTATGAATATTAAGTTTAATAATAGCAAACCATCTGCTGCTTATGCAAATGTGATGTTCTACTAACCTTGATGTGTGAAATGTTTTATTTAAAAGGATGTGAGACGCAGAGAAAAAACATTGTTTGATCCTGATCAGAGCGGGAATAAAACCCAAACAACACCGGCGACAGAGAGCGGGGAATCGAACCCTGGACAATGACTGAATCTTCTTGGCGAACTCGCTGACAGGAGGAGATAAGAGATTAAAAGCCTCATTAGCGACATTCCGTTTTAAATCATATCACCAATGTGAGCGAGATCCATTACAGGAGGTTAAGTCCAGATTGTGAGGCTGACGCGGGAACAGATGGCGGCGGTTCCTGCCGAGGCTCATGAAGTAAAATATGTTCAGACAAGACAGAGAGGAGAGGAGGAAGAGGTGAGGAGGGGAGAGAAGGAAGAGGAGAGGACGGGAGAGGAGGAAGAGGAGAGGAGGGGAAAGGAGGAAGAGGAGAGGAGAGGTTTAGGTCAAGAATATCCAGAACAGTGTTTCCCAGACCAGAAAAACTCCACAATGCTCTTCTGAACATCCTCCATTAGACCTTTTAGTGGTGTCCAAATGATGAGTCTATGCCAAATGTTCGAGGCGACCAAGTTATTGGCTACCAGAACTCCTCCCCTATATGACAGCTGGGCTAGCAACCATTTCCATTCAGACAACCTTTCACACACCTTCTCCTTAACTCCCTCCCAGTTCTTGGCCTCAAACGCTCAGTGCCCAAAAACACTCCCAGGACCTTTAGTCCTGCCTTCCCCCTCTCAAGTCCTGCAGGCAGACTGGGCACAGCCTGATCCCTCCACTAACCCAGTAGAAGAGCTTT
>VRLP01009240.1:0-10000 GCA_009660295.1 Lophius piscatorius
TGCAAGATCTCCTTTCACCATCTCAGAAATATCTCGAAACTCCGTTCTTCACTCACCTTGAGTGATGCTGAAAAGCTGGTCCACGCGTTTGTCTCCTCCAGACCGGATTACTGTAACGACCTTCATCACTCCTCATCGGGATCCCTGATAAAAGTCTTCAAAGACTTCAGTATGTTCAAAACATCTGAAGGATCCTGATGAGAGTTCGTAAACACGAACACATCACCCCCGTTCTTCATCACTTCATCACTTCCCATCTCCACCAGGATTGATTATAAGATCTCTCTCCTCACTCACCAGTGTAACCATGGTAACGCCCCCCCCTACCTAAAAGAACTACTCACCCCACTGACCTCGACACCATCCCTCCGTTCTACCCGCTCATACCGCCTCCTCCTTCCCCGGACTAAGCTCAGCACCATGGGTGATCGGGCTTTCTGTTCTGCTGCCCCTCGTCTGTGGATTGCCCTCCCTGACCATCTCAGGGCTCCACAGACGACTGACACATTTAAAGAAGGACTTAAAACTTTCCTTTTTAGCAGAACCTATAACTTTAATTAACATTGCTGGTTTTTGGTCAGGCTTTTATATAGTTATTATTTTATTTTTTATTGATGCTTTTATCTGCTTTTGCTTTGTAGCACTTTGAGATTTGATCCAAATGTAAAGTGCATTATAAATTAAATGTATTATTATTATTATTATTATTAGTAGTGGCTCTAGCTCAGGGAGAATGTTAGTGGTCCGATACCCAGACTGCCCATCCAGTGTTAATGCTGTAGGGTCCTTGAGCAAAGACCCTAACCCAAATCTGCTCCCTGGACGCCCCTCAGGGGCAGAGAACTTCTTTCACTATGTTGTTCGGTGGTTAATAAGGAGTAAATATTGTTACGGCTAAGAAGGAAACATCTGTTCATAAATAGTTTTGTTTTTCGGCTCTCAGCGTGAGAGGAATTATTTTGTATTTATTTATAGCCGTAGGGCCGCTAGAGGTCCATTAGAACTAAGTGGGTCTTATTCCCTGCGAGTTCTCAGAGGGGTGTTGGCTCTATGAGGGTGGGGGTCGGTTGGTGAGAGAGGGGGGGTGACCAATTTACTCAGTGTAAATAAAAATGGAATGTCAGCTCAAATACGTGACAGCCCACATCAAGTGTGGAAAACCCCCCCAGCGTACAGTGGGTTCATTTAAAGACCCTGCTGGTGAACAAAGTCTCTGTCCACTAATAAACAATGACAATAACTCTGCCGGCGCGGGTCTGGGTCGCAGCCCGTCACTCACACGTGGACCTGTCAGCTGGTGAATGCGATCCAGCTCCCCGGACTAAGAATAAATTAGCGGGCAGGACTTGAAGGCCTCGGAGCGGGCCAGCAGTTCTGAAGACAAATATTTCCCTTCTGGTTCAGAAAGGCGGGGGAAAGGTGTGTTTGGAGAGGAGACAGAGGGGAGCTTTGTCCCCGTCTCCTACAGGTCAGCTCCCCCCTAAATCTCTCCACCACCCATTCCTCCTCTACCTCTCCCCTTCTTCCTCCCTAGATCCCACCTTCCAGCACCCTCATCCTCCCGCTGCAGCCTCCAGGAGCTCACACAAACCTCCTCGCTAAGAGATGCTATCGCTGCTGTTCCGCTCCCTCCTCCTCATCCTCGTTCAGCAGGTAAGAGCAGCCTCACCTTTTCGCCGTCCTCTCCTCCGAGACAGGATTTCTGACCCGAAAGGTGGTTCTTCAGAAACCGATTGACCGACTGACCCTTTTGAATATGTTACTTTGTATATTCTATTATGATTGAGTTTCGGCCAAAGTTATTCAGTCGACTCCAGGTCAGGAGGAAAAACCGGCTAAAGGAGAGCGGCTCCTCCCGGATCCGTTTTCACACCATCAGATGAGCTCATTCAGCAAACCTGGCAGACAGGCTTCAGATTTTTGGCTTAACCTTCGGTGACCCCTGGAAGCAGCCACAGGCTGGGGAGGGGGGTCTGGGGCCGGGCTTTCTGCAGGTATCAACAAGCTAAATTCAAGACCGTTTTCAAGGAATTTAAGAATATTGGCTGGTTGGAGGAGAGAGAGGAGCTTTAGTCTGACGGCAGACGGGAGGGAGCTGCAGGAATCTAAGCCTGAGAACGTGACGGCATCAGAGAGGTCGGTTCTGACTCTGGAGACGGATCTCAGCTGGTTGAAGCAGAACCGGACGACTCTTTTTGTTGACATGAAGGTCCAACTTCAAATCTGAGTCAAGTGCTGCTCAAAGGTTCCTGGCAGTGGGGTTTGATATAGTTGGACTTTTAAAGATCTTATTCAGACCCGGCAGAGACCCGGAGCGGATCAGAACAAATATACTGGATATAATATTTATCTAATTTTAGAGGGTTGTTTATCTTTGAAACAAGTAAAAATGAAAACTGCTGTAAAATACAGACTTTCACCATGTGTTTAAAAAAAAAGCATTAATATGTAAAATAATGAAATTGATAAAAATGTTAGATAATTCCGGATTACAGTTTTATATTATAATGTAAATATGTCATTAATTTTCTTTGGAATTGATTACATTATGGGATGGTCTTTTCGCAGATCCTTCGTGTTAACACGATAATCAGATTTTAGATAAAACATTTAAAAAGGTTGACTGGTAACACATAATTAAATAAAGTATTATGCAGTAGTAAGAAGTAAGCTGGAATATCATCAAGACATACTTAATATTAAGTAGGGGTCATAATGTTGTGGCTAATCAGTGTGTCTGAAGTGACGAGCTATATTCCATTATGAGAATGAGGCTGAGGAATGTGTTGTGATGCGGCTCACGGGCTTCAGCTGGAGGAACCTGGAGCCTCTCTGGTTAAGACGGTCTGGTTTTGGGTCCAATCTCTCGCTTGAGTCACGACAAGACCAGAACCAGTAACACTCCCACTTCCTCTCGCCTGCCGGTGGCCCCCATGTCTGAAACTTCACTGAGACTGAAGACACGTAACTTTACCGGTCACAAACGCATATCTGTCAGCCATAACATTACAACCACTGATGATAACATTGTCTTGTTTTGGGCGGCGTAGTAAAAAATGACGGTCTGGATCCACCGGGTCTTTGTGTCTTCATGCCCTCAAAAACGCTGGTGTGTGAACAAAAGACCATCGGTGACATAACAGAAGTCACTGTCTTATGCAAACACTGTTGACGGGTCATCATCCCCTCAGACAGTCAGGGAGAAAGTTCGGCCCCTGGCGAGTATCTGGAAGAACAAAAGGACCATCTTGTCCCCCACAGGACAGCAGGAGACCGTCTGGGCCAGGCCACATCTACCAGAACCCTCTGCTCGCCAACCAGAACCACGACTTCTCACTATTCAACAGGCGCAATCTTGTCCTTGCCTAACCAGATTCTGAATCCCAGATGCTTTAGGACCTCTTGGAAAGCCAGCGCATTCCTCAGGGTTCCTGCGGGCTTCCACACGATCCAGTCTTTCAGGTGAAAAATGTCAACTTTGGCCCATTAGTGCTAACGGTGCTGAACACACAGCAGACACCCGGACACCCACCGCCCCCTTCAAGGGTGGGAACCTTCAGGCACCTCCACATTCTATTCAAACCCGGTTCAGAGGGAAGGATTGGTTCATATATTGTTAGCCGTTTTTGAATCAATCGGGTTTTTATTAAGAATAATATATACGTCACGTTAAGGAATGCATCCACACACAGAACATGTTCAGATGTCTTATTCATGTCAACCGGGTCCGGCTCTGAGCCAGATTTAAGCCGGGCCATTTACTGAATACTGGGTCAAACAACAGAACAAACTCAGGAGGCGTGTTCGTATGTACTGAGCAGCAAACTTTTCCTCATTCTTAAGAGTTCTGTCCCAACCTGGACCCGTGTTCCCATCCGTTTGCTTTTTTAAGTGGTTCTGTTGTGTGTTTTTTCTTTAACAAGCACCAAATCGTTCTGGGATATCATTCAATCAGCAGCACTCATGTGGGTCGTTGGGAAAAGGTGGTCTTGATTTCCTGCCGGGTCGGAATGTGCCCCGTTAGCATAATGTGTCTCAACTGTATTTTTGTAGCCCAACGGTTCTGCATGTTTAAAAAAACTTCACTGGAGGCTAAATAACCGACCCCACCCATCAGTCAGTCAGAGCTGAAAATTCTTCAGCTCTCAACAGAAGTCCAACTGTTTCAGATTCAGCCTTGAGGGACCAGAACCTGGATCAATGAGCCTCTTCACAAAAACAAGTTTTTACTGCTAAATATGAAAAACCGCTTCTGCAGGTCTAAAGTCAAGGAGGCAACAATAAAGAAGTAAACTCCTAAATATCACTTTCACCACACCGAACAACAAGTTTAAATCGGTTCTCTGCATCAGAACCAACCCTGAGGAAGAGTGGGCGGTCCCTGAGAGGGGGTCCAAGGTTGACAGGGATCTAACCGCCGCCCCCCTGATTGGGGGACGGGTGCTAACATGCAGGAGTATCTCTTTCCCGTCAACGCATACTGAAGCACACGACAGCAGAAAAGCTGGAACATCCTCTAAGCTACAGTTGGTCCACATCGAGGCGCTGAAGAATCTGTCCAGTGGCAGCAGAACAACCGTGATTTCCTATTTTTAACATCTGAGTTTAACTTTTTAACTTCCGATCGTTAAGAGCTGGACGTCCCCCCAAACCTTCTCCGACTAATCCAAAATAAATCAGAAATAATTCCACTTCTGTTCTTGTCAGTGGACTCACTTCTGACGCATCGGGTCTTTTCTCTCCAGCGGCCTGTTCTTGAGGTTAGCCGGGCTTTTACGTCCCCTCAGCTGGATTAGTATAACTCCTGGTGTTCAGGGCTGATCCAGGAGGCCCAGCAGGAAGTCCTCATCGGGTACAAACCCGACAAAATCCGGGCAGCCGCGTCTCAGCCGCTCCTCGCTGGTTGGCCTCGGTTCTTAGAGCAGAACCGGATCTCCAAACACGATATGCAGTCAGCATCTCAGAAACCAGAATATCAGTATGCAGCATGTTTGATGGACACTGACACCGGATCTCTGTCCTCTTCCTCACCCAGTGCTTCAGCAGGGAGCAGAACAATGGACCGCTGGTTCTCAGGGACGGACGGGCTGCGGCCGAGAGGAGGCAGTTCTGTCAGTGGCCCTGCAAGTGTCGGCAGAGACCTTACTGCGCCCCGGGGGTGAGCTCGGTTCTGGACGGGTGCGGCTGCTGCAAGAGCTGCGCCCGTCAGATCGGAGAGCCGTGTAACGAGAGGGACATCTGCGACCCGCACAAGGGCATGTACTGTGACTTCTCAGCCGACCAGCCCAAATACGAGGTCGGCGTGTGTGAATGTGAGTGGTTCCGTCAAACGTCTCAGCATCCAGCACAAAGACCCTCACAGGCAGGAAAAACCAGACCCGGCGTCTGGTTCTGGGCTACAGTAGAAAGAGGCAGACTGTCAGGAGAAAAACCCAAATGTTCAAACGAAGTCATTCAGAATTTTATATTTACTTCAGAATGTTTGGTGAAATATGAAAATACCGTTTATGTTTTTTAACGAGTTTATATTCCTCCAAAATAATGAACAGCTGGTTAAAAAGGATAAATAAGAAAAATATCAAAACTAGTTTCCAGAACTTCAAACTGAGGGCTAAAATGAATTAATCAGAATAAGGTGCATAAAACCGGCGTCTTTCTTTTGTGTAGATAAAACTCGATACTTGATATAGACGTTTTATAAATGATGTAAATACTGCTGTGAAAGTTACATTTACGGAAACGTCTTTTTAAAAATGTAACTGTCCCACATGTTAAAGTAACAGGGAATGTTTACATACGCATTAATTCAATTATAATCTATAAGAATCAGGAACTCTGAATATATCCTCTTTTTTCTGGTTTCTCTAGTTTTTGAATAAATAGTGGGAACCGGTCGCTTAACCGTCGTTGAACTCCAGTAACTAGTTGGGTTCTGTGGTGATGTCACCAAAACAAAACTATGATTATCTGGTAGAAATCCACCAATGAAAACATTCTGGACTTAAGTTTCATTTTACACCAAATCTCACAAACTGACCCGACGACTGTCTGAACCGCCGACTGTCGGTCTGTGAAATGACTAACTTACGGGGAAAGATAATAAAATCAGTCCTTTTACGGTTCGTTGGATCAGTTCCTAATGTATTCATTCCTCTGTTTGACATTCAGCGATCATTTATCGCTGTAATAATTACAGGGATTGTTTTATTTCCTAATAGTGGGGGATATTATGGAGTCATCAGCTGAAGATCCGTCATGTCGGCCCGGTAACTCAAACGGTTTCATGGCTCCTTTCCAAATGATGAACTTATATAGACGTTTGTGTGAGGAAGAACTGGAGTGATTAGTGATTAATAATTCATTATAATACTTTATATTTAACGTTTGGTAAAAGAACGTAAGAAAGAAAGAAAGAGAAAAAAAACCTAGTAAACATAAAAGAACTAAATTACAAGAGACAGAGAAAGAAAGGGAAAGGAATGTAGACAAAGGAGAGAATGAAAGGACAGAGTTCTGGTAACATCATTAAAAGTTCTGCCACGTTCCCCTCCTCCATTCAGACATGATGGCGGTGGGCTGTGACCTGAATGGGGCCCACTATGAGAACGGAGAAGGGTTCCAGCCCAGCCCCCTCTACAAGTGCACATGTATAGCCGGAGCCATCGGGTGCACCCCTGCCTTCATCCAGAAGCCTGCCGGACTCTTGGGCCCGGCCCCGCTGACGGGAAGAATGCCAGCCGGACTTCAGAGCAGCCAGAACCCAAAGAAACACCAACAGGACACGACCTACATGTCAGGTGTGTTTCTAAAGTCAAACTGTGGAGAGAGGCCAGAGAGTCTAACCTGCTGTCCAAGTGTGCCGAAGGGAAGCGGACTGGGTTCTCCAGAACTCTGGCAGCACGATCGGGGGGGAGGAGCTGAAAGGGAACCAGAGGGACGGGTGGGAGGTGGAGGGAGTCATGGGATCAAGTGTCTGTGTTGATGGTTTATGTGGGATTTCTTTTTGAACTGAACTGAAATTTTATCAAATTTTCTGCAAAATCATCCATTTGATGGGATTTAAAGTCAGCTGGAAAGAAAAAAAACAACAACCGCCCTTTAAACAATCGTTTTATTTGTTTGTTATTATTGTTATTGTCACAAGCGGTAAGAATATAAATAGTTCATTAGAACAGACTCCTTCTTCGTCACCTCTGACGTACTTCAGGCTTACAAACACGTCAGAGGGGAATAAATAACAGAATAAATAGAAACACTGACGATGAGCAGCTGAAGAACACGACCGACGAAGAGGATGCGTTTACCGACGACTGCCGTCTCTGAACTGTACATGCTGCACCAGGATGAAGGTTAGATGCTCCTCCTCCTCCTCCTCCTCTTCCTCTAAAAACGCCTTAGATCTAATCTTATTTACAGTCACGATGTTCTTAAATGGAGATTAGTCTCGGTCCTAAATAGATATAAGACTTTCTAAATCTTGACAGGGGCTTTTTATGAGAAAAACATGTAAAAATACCATTATTATAATAAAAACAAAGAAAAGTGATACGGCACCATCATGCAAAAAAAAAATTAGAGGAGGGGGGGACGACCGAAGTTTAAGTATTAGTGGTATTCTGAGACACAAAAACGTCCTCATACAGTTAAATATAATTAAAAACGTTCATTTCAAGATGTCCTTTCTTTAAAAAGGATGTTATCTCACCTGTTATCTCATAAATCTTACCTAGTTCCTTTTCACCTCTTCTACTGGCAGATTTCTTTTACTTGTCAGCAGCTAAAAACACCTTCTAGTCGTCGTTTTAGAAGGGGATTGTTTTCCGGCGCAGAGGGTAGTTGGTCTGACGGGCGCTCTAGGCGGCAGAGCGGCACACAGAGCAGCTCTTTGAGTCTCGGGTCTTGTTGACACGGTGCCCTTTAACTGTAATACTGAAAGCTTACAGGGATCCTCCTTTAGCCTGGAAGAAGAACTGCCTGGTCCAGACCACCCCCTGGAGCCCCTGCTCCAAAACCTGCGGCCTGGGCATCTCCGTCCGCGTCAACAACGACAACAGCAAGTGTGAGATGAGGAAGGACCGACGGCTGTGTCTGCTGCGACCGTGTGACCGGAGCCTGATGAAGAGCGTGAAGGTGACGAGGTGGTCAAACTCTACTCGCTTGACTTTGTAGGACAAAATCCTGAAAGTCTCCCTTTTCTTCGCACAGGTGCCGAAGGGGAAGACCTGCCGCCCCAGTTTCCAGGCAAAGAAGGCGGAGAAGCTGAAACTCTCGGGCTGCACCAGCACCAAGAACTTCAAGCCCACCTACTGCGGCGTTTGTACGGACAAGCGCTGCTGCGTTCCCAGCAAGTCCCGCATGATCAAGGTCAGCTTCACCTGCAAGGGCGGCTCCAACGCCGAGTGGAAGATGCAGTGGGTGACGTCCTGCGTGTGCCAGAGGAAGTGCAGCGATCCCGGTGACATGTTTGCCGAGCTGCGGTTACTCTAACGGATTCCGGTCGCAGGAGGCGAGATGTGGGACTGAGGGTCCTTCAGGAGGACCGCAGCTGAAGCCCATCCCACAGAAGCGACCGGGATCGTTAAATAAATAAATAAATAAATGTTGTTTAGCTAGTTATTCCATGAAGGACACGTATGTGCAAGAACAACACCACATGTGGTTCGGCGCAGCGATGCTGACTCAGCAGCTCATCACATGATGGTCGGCGAGCCTCAGGAGCGAGAGTGAAACTCCTATGTTCTCCTCCTACGTTCTCCTCATGTTGTCACGCACAGGAAAAGTATTAATCTGAAATATAACTTATAAAGGTATGTACACCAAGGATCCGCTTGTGTGAAGTCTTTTTTGAAAAAAACACAATGATGAGATGATGTCATGATCAGAGGGGACCTTCATCGGGCGATGTTGAGTCTGGGGGCGTCGGGCGTCGTTCTGCACTTGGTGGCATCCAGCTGGTGGTACTCTTCAATCAGCGAGCTCAGAGAGCCGCTGGCCTCGGAGAAGAGGCTCTGCTCCATCCCCTCCACATGCAGGTAGTGGTGCAGGTGAGCCTGGAGCAACGGAGAGAACAGAAACCAAACGATCTCAGTCTGACCTACATTCCTCTCTCCCTCTTTAAAAAAGAGGAGGAGGAGGAGGAGGAGAAGGAGGAGGAGCCCCAAAACAGATGGTTGTGTTTAGTTCACAGGTGTTCAGTATTCTTAGACGGTTGGCAGATTATTTATTACTTTATACAAACGATGCAAATGTATGAATGATGTGAGCAAATAACTGGGCCGATACCGTCGTCCCGGACTGCAAGGATACATCCCTGAAAAGTCCCCAATCCCTTGCGTTGTACAAGAGATCCACCCGATGGAAGCTATGAGTTATTTCCAGAGTATTTTTTAGTAAAAGATCTCCCCAAAGTGAGTAAAATATGAACTATTAGATAAAAATACAGGTAAAATATACAAGATGCTTCTCCGCCAGTCGATTCATAATCACCAAATTTAGACTAAATCAGATCGATGGTTAAGAGATTATGGTCCAAAAACATTTTGGGGGGGTAAAGTTCCCCCCAGTGTCAGAAATATACAAACGACCTTTTGCCAAAGTAAATCCAGTTCTTCCTCGCAGTAAAGTCTGTGGTGGTATAAAGTTTGAAAATGATCCAAGAAACAGTTTGAGTTATTTCTTGAAAACAAAAAAGGACCACCTAGTGAGTTAAACATGATATAAATAGAGATAGATCTCGTAGAGTCGTCTCTTATGCAGTGAATTTGGACTGGACCGGACCGACGGCTCGGAAGTTATGTTTGTAAAACTGTGTTTTCTGTGAAAATATCCTCCTAGTGATTAAATTATCAACTAATAAGTGAAACACATGAAAACTTTTGGGGACAAATTGCACCCTAGTGTCGGAAATATCCAATCCAACGTTCCCAAAATCAATCCAGTTCTTCCTCGTGCTAAAGTCTATGAAAGACTAGAATATGAAAAGGATCCATGAAATGGTTTT
>VRLP01009241.1:0-13453 GCA_009660295.1 Lophius piscatorius
AGGATGCAGCAGTAATAGATTACAATGAACGTGAGGATGCAGCTGCAGTAATAGATTACATTGAACGTGAGGCTGCAGTAATAGTAATAGATTACATTGAACGGGAGGATGCAGTAAATGTAATAGATTACAATGAACGTGAGGATGCAGCTGCAGTAATAGATTACAGTGAACTGCAGCTGCAGAGGGGCGCGTGTCTCTTTAAGTGAGGTATTTTCAGGACGGGAGGGGGGCGGACGGGTTCATCGGGTTCATGTAGTCTCGGACGCCCCCTCCTTCAGGTCCTCTCCCTCTCGGACTCGGCAGAAGGTGTAGCTGTGAGGCGGATCGGTGATAGGGGACGGAGGAAGTCTCTTTCGACTCGGATGAAGCCCGACGGGACCACAGAGACCCCCTGAAGCCCGAGGGGACCACAGAGACCCCCCGACTCCGCACCGGCTGCCATTTTTAGGTCATTCCAGGATTCGACGGCTGAATGGAGGCTGCTGCGTTCGATGCCCACCGGAATGGGGGGGGTCTCTTTGTGCTGAGCGGTCTGACGGCGGATTAGAACCATGATGGCTGATGGATGCTGCAGAGGGATGGACCGACACCGGGGGAAGATTGCGTCAGAGTCCTCGCAGAGAGCCGGATTCTGTCAGCAGTACGCGCAGACGGGATCCCAGCAGCCGGGCGCGGACATCCAGGAGCTGGCCTCCAAGCGCGTCGACATCCAGAAGAAGCGCTTCTACCTGGACGTGAAGCAGAGCGGCCGCGGACGGTTCCTGAAGATCGCCGAGGTGTGGGTCGGCAGAGGCCGCCACGACAACATCCGGAAGAGCAAGCTGACGCTGTCCATGTCCATGGCGCCCGCTCTGCGCTACAGCCTCGGGGACTTCATAGACTACTACGCCCGGATCGGACTGCGGGGGGGGCTTGCGCCTCCGCAGCTCGAGGAGCAGACCAGTAACGGACAGGCCCGAGCGCTCGACCCCCGCAGGAGGACGCTGGAGCCGCACGCAGCGGGGTCCCCCACCGGTTCCGCTGCATCTGACGACCACGGCCACCGGGTCCTCAAGAGCGAGTTGATCGAGAGAGACAACCGAAAGTACTTCCTGGACCTGAAGGAGAACCAGAGGGGTCGGTTCCTCCGCATCCGGCAGACCGTTAGCAAACACGGCACCATGGGCTACTATGGCCAGGGCATCGAGCAGACCATCGTACTTCCGGCCCAGGGGCTCATCGAGTTCAGGGACGCGCTGTCACAGCTCATCGAGGACTACGGCGACGAGGACGCCGACGAGCGCGTCCGAGCCGGAGTCCGGAACCACGACGACAGCCCCGAGCTCCCGGAGGCTGCATCCTTCCGTGTGGACAACAAGAGGTTCTACTTCGACGTCGGCTCCAACCGCTACGGGGTCTTCTTAAAGATCAGCGAGGTGAGGCAGCCATACAGGAACACCATCACGGTGCCGCTTAAAGCCTGGGCTCGGTTCGGAGAGAACTTCACCAGGTACGAGGAGGAGATGAGGCGGATCTTCTCCTGCCACAAGGAGAAGAGGACCGACGGCCGGCAGGACAGCGAGGACCAGGAGGACTGACAGACATCTCCCCCTACCCCCCACCCCAACTGACGCAGGTCCTCCGTGTGTCCCTGAAAACCTGCACGATGCTTAGAAGCCAGAAACCGTCACATTTAATCCAGAAGAAGTCAGTCCGGGCCTGACAGCTGCCCCTGATCCCGGGCCAGAGACCGGAGGTACTCTGGACCAGGATCTGAATTTGACCCCCATCCACCGGTTTAAAAATGCACTGTAAAAAATATACATTCATTCATAGTGATGTTGAAGCGTGACGTCAGGAATGTGGTGCAATAGAGAATAGAAGAAAAAACAAAACTAAAATTGTTGTTTGTCTCGCAAATGTTTTGCTCCCTCTGACCCGGTTCAGAGCGCAGGAGCAGAGAGGAGTCAGGTCCGGCGCCTTTGTGGGTCCCGACGCCGGTTCTGGGTCTTCTCTGAGACTTTTATAGTTACAGTCTTAAACCTCACAGACTCCATGAAACCTGTTTGATATTTCCGTGGATCAGTACATTTGATCTTCCCGGGCCGGAGAGAGAGAGACAGAGAGAGAGAGAGAGAAAGAGAGAGAGAGAGACATCCTGGATGCAGGTCACGGTGTTGCCCGGCAACAATAAACATTCTAGCCTTTGAGGCTAACGTTAGCTAACCGCTGACAGCTTCTCCGCTGAATCGACGACCCACATCGACGACTCGTCTCGTCTTCTGCTTGAGTGTTTTTTTTCTCACTGTAATACGTTGCCATAGCAACATAAGTCTCCTTTTCTTTTTCTGTTTCACGTCTGCTCCTTTAATGCGATCCTGTGAGGTGGTGCGTTTATCCCTCTAATATGTCTGAATAATATCCTGCAGCCTGACGGCGTGTTAGCATGTTTGAGACCGGGAGGAGATATTTGGCGAGGTTTGCGCTGGAATACGAGGTCACGCGCCCAGGTGTGACGTGTTCAGGATGCCGCAGTCTGACGGCCACGAACCGTCAATCAAAGAGTCGACCTCAGTGAAGTTTGGTTTCCGGGAACAGTGGGATTGTGCAAAAAGAAAAAAATATATAAAGTGTTTGGTGAAAATGTATGTAAATTATGACTAGTAGCAAGTTTGTTTGGGGACGGCGGCCTATAACCCTGCAGAACATTCCTGTCAGTAGTTGCCGTCAGGACTCCACGCCATGCAGAGCTAACGTGATAATGATAGCGATATGAAGCGTACGCATTCCAGAGCGGCTAGGATAGCCTGCTGGGGGCCCGCTGTGGCTAGGGGCTCATTTCCTGCTATTCCTGTCGCCATGGAGACGAGGAGGGGAGGAGGGTAGAGTCTAGAGGACAAGGACAGGATGTGATCAGTTCCGGAATGGTTTTTTAAATCGACAGTTTTAGTTGGCAGCGTGCCAACACGCCATCGGCTAGAAAAAAAACCCAAACGGTTCAAAAATATCGCAAAGAGACGAAAGTAAAATCAAACAATCTGTTTGTGAAAAATAGATCCAAGACTTTTTTTTCTTTTCTTCCTTTTTGCAGTAAGATAGCTACGTCCATTTTAGACGGCGTGTCCGTTAGCTACCCGCGAACTTCCTTGAGTTTTTTATACTTTAATACGTCCACTAGGTGGCAGCGAAGAGTCAAACGTTGAGACAAAGACCGCAGACATCGCGACGCACGGACAGAGAATTAAACGACGCGTCCATTTGACATTTGTTGCGTCTTGCTTGAATTATGGGAACTCTGCGCCGATGGACACCTGGCGGAACGGCTCCGCTATTCCATTAGCTTGAAGAGAAAAAATAATCACACATAACGGACGCGACAAAGTGGATCTTGAGTTATCAGAGACGAGCTAACATTAGCGACAATACGGAACTTCAACTATGACGAGACGAGCTAACGTAAGAGACAATGGATCTTGGGTTATCCAAAACGAGCTAACATTAGCGACAATGTGGATCTTAAGTTATCAGAGTTGAGCTAACTTTAGAGACAATGTAGCTCTTAAGGTAACTGAGTCAAGCTAACTTTAGAACCGATATATCAGAATCGAGCTAACGTCAGAACCAATTTGGATCTTGAGTTGTCCGAGTCGAGCTGACGGTAGAACCAATATGGAACCTTGTTATCAGAATCAAGCTAACAATGAGACAATGTAGATCTTGAGTTATCAGAGTCGAGCTAACGTTAGAACCGATATGGATATTAAACCTGCAGGTTTTAATCAAGACGACAGAACTGCTTGTGGGCGGCGGAGGTGAAGGGTTCTCCTCGTGATGCCTTTAGGTGCATGAAAAGCGCAGGAATAGTCGGCGTGGTGTGTTTGTGGGTTTCAGTGTTCGGTAGCGTCTGATTGTCTTATTTTCATAGAAATGGTTGAAGTTGTGTAAATCTGTGTGAAGCACAAGTCATGAGAGAGAAAGACGTGGGATTAGAATGTTATCTATTTTTGTAATTTGGACAAAGATCAAAGGTAAAAGTATCGACTCCTTGAAGGGTCAAAGTTCGGCTCTTAAATTCCAAATATTAGCCCAAAAACGAAAAAAGCACTTTAAGTAAAAGCTGCACTTTGGTTCTGCTGCTTTCTGGAATCGGTTGACGTAGCGGGTCCGTCCCATCCTGCCTTTGGTGAAAAGTGACAATCATGGAAGAACGAGCGCCGTCGTGGTCGGGGCGGCCGATGAACATCCAGTCAGAGAGTAACGTTCGGGCGCCGCTCTCACTAAATGTTGTGAAATGAGTCTTTGAAATCTCTGACTGTGGACACTTTGAACTCTGACCTCTGAACCTCATCTGTTTGGGCGTCAAAGTCACGTTTTTTTTGCCCATCAGGCTTTGCTCCGTCCTACGGCGCCGTCTCTGATTATGACATCAGGTCCTCTGTGGGGGGCTGAACCAACTTTTATGCTTCGTCCTACTCCGATTACTGCTTTGGATTGGAATACGCCAATCAGCCATAACATTAAAACCACCTGCTCAGTATTGTGTAGGTCCCTTTTTTTTGTGGCTGCCATAACAGCTCTGTGATGTCACGCTGTGTTCTGACACCTGTCCATCAGAACCGGTACTCACACTGTCAGCAATTTGTTCTTCAGTAGCTCTTCTGTGAGATCAGACATGGGATAACCTTCTTGCACCACTTTGGTTGGTTCTAACTGCAGACCAGGAACCCCCGACAAGACCTGCAGTTCTGGAGGTGCTTTGACCCAGTTGTCTAGCCATCACATTTTGGCCCTTTTCAGAACATCTCAGATCCCGACACTCAACTTCAGGACAAAATGTCCACTTCCTGCCTAAGATGTCCCACCTGCCTAACAAGATAATCAATGTAATTCACTTTACCTGTCAGTGGTTATAATGTTATGGCTGATTGCTGTATGGTTTAATGGACTTCTGGGATTCGTATTCTACTTCTGCAGATTTGCAGTCGGACTCTTCCACCCAAAGCGTCTCCATCTTTGGGTGGTTTGACCCCCGGTAGATGGGTTTGACCCCCGCTGGTTGGGTTTGACCCCCGCTGGTTGGGTTTTGACCCCCGCTGGTTGGGTTTTGACCCCTGGTATTTGGGTTTTTGGGCAATGACCAGAGAGTTTAAATCGGACTACAGCGCTCATTTCACAACATCTCGGAGTTCAGCGCGGAACGAGACGCGAACCAACCTCCTGCTGCATCGGCCGTTCCTGCAGAAGGAGAAAGGAGGTTCCCTAAGAGTTAAAAAAAAAAAAAGTAGCGTCGGCGCCGCAGATCCAAAAACATCGGTGAGGGCGAGAGTAGTGAGAGTTGTTAGAGGAAGAATAAATCTAAACTATAATTTTATAATTAAACAGATATTCATAACTTATGGTGGAAATGCTTTGTGTGTTTATAACGATGTTATTACGTAATAAAATAAGTGGCTATCTAATACGTATTTCTTATTTACGATGCTTTTCTTTCCACGTTGTTTTTCTGTCAGAGTTGTTGTCGAGGGCCGTTGCCGCGACAACGCGCCCACATTTGCAAGCTTACGTCGATGAGTAGTTGAAGGGATATTTGGCGGCGGAAATATAAATCTGTGATGTCATCACGCCGTTCTCCAGCTAGGCACAGACATCGCCTTGATTTTTGATTCATCAGTAAACGATCCAGATTCCCTGAGACGAGTCCCAAATCACAAACGTCTCTCCAGGAAACGTCCTCGCTGAATTATGGACCTTTTTGAAAGTGACATTCCTGTTTATCCGCGAACGGAAGCCGATCTTTCCAGGAGCGAAAAAGAGCGTGCGATCTGAATCTGAAACATCGACAGGTGGCTGAGAAATGATGTCACTTCCTCCCTGACGGAAGAGCAGCTGTGGTCCGCGTGACTCCGCCCACGTTCAGAGTTTACCCCACCGTTATCGAGTCCATGACATCTTCAGAGATGACCTCATCTCAGATAACACGGCGACGGTAACCCTTTGATGTCCTGGCCGAGAAATTCCCTTTCTATTTCATTTCATTTTCTACTGGAGGGTTAGGGTCATAGGTCAACGTGAAAACGTTTGGTGAACTCTGACTTTATTCTCAGGATTCTCTGAGAATAAATTCAGAATTTTAAGTCAGAATTCTGAGTTTTAGGTTAGAAGTATTAAAAAAAACAAAAAAAACGTACATCACGATCTTTTGACGATCTTTTTGTATTTAATGAAAGATCCAAATCTATTTGATTAGATAAGCTCAACGCTGTAATAGTTGTAACGCAGTAGCCGTGGTGAATCCCCAGTGGTGTCCCTCAGGGCTCCGTCCTCGGCCCCGTACCCTTCAGCATACACATGCTGTTACTGGGTCACGTTTTAAACGGGCCCAGTAACCTCTTCCAATAAGAACCAGAGACTCAGAACAGCAGCTGAGCAGAACAGCTGAGCAGGACTTTAGAGGGTCCGGAAGCTCCGTTCCTCTTCCGTTTTGCTCAAAACCCTCACGGCCGTCGCAGGGAACAACCCGAAGCAGCCATGTTGGAACCACAGCTGCTCTTCCTCGCCGTGGCGGGCGTGACCGAGAGTTTGACGCCACGTGGACAATCAGCAGAGAGCCGCAGGAAGTGGCGCCTGCTGAACGCGGTGGGGGAATGACCTCCGGACCGTTTCCAACCCTGACGCCTTAAAAGCACCTTTCAGTCTGACTTTCATCTTCGCTTCGGTCCAGTCATGCGTAGAAAAGACCAGAAAGCGTCATGTGGACGGACGGCGTGCTTGTATCCGGGGTCGTGGTAAAGCGATGGACCCTGACTGTGTGTGTGTGTGCGTGTGTGTGTTTTCCGTGGTTTAGTGCAGGTTTAATGGCGTTAAAAGTGACGAAGACTCCGGTCCGCTCTTGTTTCCTGTCCATCAGAGTTTATTTCTGGGCGGAGAAGCGGAGCTGTAGATGTTTGGTGATCATTTAAAAGTAACTGAAGCGAGTTAAGAGACCTGTTGAAGTTGTATATTCCGGTAAATGTGACGTACCGTTTGTGTCCTATAGTCCTGTAGCAACACTTAAAAAAAACCACGGAGGTTTTGTACTGAAGCACTTTGTGTGAGATGTATCCTCCACCCTTCTTGTAAAGTACTGTACGGATATTCATGACTTGCCTTCTAACATTAGAAACCAAGTTTTCGTTCCTTTTCCTGTTTAGTTTTTTTTAGAGTGTATGCATGCTGATGGTCGGGTCCCAGTATAATAGGAAACTATATAACAATGGTGCTACGTTACTTATATAAAGGTGCTTCTATGGACCCCCGCTGAATGCATGCACAGAGGAACTCTCAGAAGAAGAAGAGGAAGAGGAAGAAGAAGAAGAAGAGGAAATCGATGTCCTGCTTCTCTACTCAAATATGGCGCCGCTTCCCAAAGATGCCAGAAACGTGGAAATTCCAGCGTTCTATCCGTCAGCGCGCGATAGTCCTCTGGTTTAGAACGCCGCCGAAATCTGACGTGATACTCGATTACTCTGAGTCGCCGGGCGTCTAGAGTTGGTTCGCTGGGAAGGAGCTAAGAAGGTCTCAGTGCCGTTTGTGTTCGTCCATCTTTTTTTTCCTGAGCTTTCTAATTGGACCCTGAACGCATCGGGGAGTAAAGAGTAATGGACGAGCTGTGGTTAGGAGGAAGGCCAACCTCATCATCAACGTGACGTTTAACTGTAAATCAATCGGAACTGGAAGCGGGTCACCGACCGCCTGTGGGCTTCAGTTTGAGAGGAAGAGGAGTTTTTTGTTTGACAGTTCCTTTGCGTTTTTGATGAAGGTCCTGAAGATCTCTAGACAATCTGACGACCTGGTTTCGTAATGCTTTAGATGTTGAGTGTGGTGAAATCAGTTTTGGTGTAGCGTCGGGAGAGCTGAAGGCTGAAGTCTGGAGAAGTGTGAGAAGGAGAGAAAACAGAAAAAAAGTGTTTATTGTTTGTAATGATCATCTTTCTTTTATGTTGTCGATTAAATGTTTTACAGGATTCCATCACTGCTGTGGTTTGTTTTCCATCCAGAGGTGGCGCTCAGGCTCGGGGTGGGGCTGGAGGTGGGGGCGGGGGGTCGGTCACAAGCTCTGACGGGTTGCCTCAGCCATTTAATGGCTGTATGACCCGCCATTAAATGATTACCATGGTAACCAGATAATCAATGACATTCAGACGTCACCTGTCAGTGGTTATAATGTTATGGCTGATCTAAAAAAGGTGCTTTTGGTTGCTTCCCTTCGTATCGACAGAATGACGTCAACCTTTAACACCCAGATAAATATTCGTACAGCCGTGACGATAATCCATGAACGCAAAACCTCCCTTTAAAGGTGCAGTCCGTGAAATCGAAGAGAATCTCTTTGAACTAATGGAATATCATTTTATTAACCTTCAGCCGAGTGAAAAACAAGAATGCATCATGTTACGGTCAGAGTGGAATAAGTTCTTTATTCCACCGGAGGGGCGGGTCCTCTTCTTCATGTCAAAACAATACAACATGAAATAATGCTTTAGAAAAACTGGCTAAGACGTAGAAACGTAAAATCTACATCATAAAAACTGACTAGAATGTAAACAAATCCACTAAAAGTAAAAGAATGACTTCCACACTATGAAAATACTCCACTACAAGTAAAAGTATGGTTTCCACACTATGAAAATACTCCACTACAAGTAAAAGTATGACTTCCACACTATGAAAATACTTCACTACAAGTAAAAGTATGGTTTCCAAACTATGAAAATACTCCACTACAAGTAAAAGTATGGTTTCCACACTATGAAAATACTCCACTACAAGTAAAAGTATGACTTCCACACTATGAAAATACTCCACTACAAGTAAAAGTATGACTTCCACACTATGAAAGTACTCCACTATAAGTAAAAGAACGGTTTCCATACTAGGAAAATACTCCACTACAAGTAAAAGTATGGCTTTCACACTATGAAAATACTCCACTACAAGTAAAAGAACGGTTTCCATACTATGAAAATACTCCACTACAACTAAAAGTATGGCTTCCACACTATGAAAATACTCCACTACAAGTAAAAGTATCACTTCCACACTATGAAAGTACTCCACTATAAGTAAAAGTATCACTTCCACACTATGAAAGTACTCCACTATAAGTAAAAGTATGGCTTCCACACTATGAAAATACTCCACTACAAGTAAAAGTATGGTTTCCACACTATGAAAATACTCCACTACAAGTAAAAGTATGGCTTCCACACTATGAAAATACTCCACTACAAGTAAAAGTATCACTTCCACACTATGAAAGTACTCCACTATAAGTAAAAGTATGGCTTCCACACTATGAAAATACTCCACTACAAGTAAAAGTATGGTTTCCACACTATGAAAATACTCCACTACAAGTAAAAGTATGGCTTCCACACTATGAAAATACTCCACTACAAGTAAAAGTATCACTTCCACACTATGAAAGTACTCCACTATAAGTAAAAGTATGGCTTCCACACTATGAAAATACTCCACTACAAGTAAAAGAATGGTTTCCACACTATGAAAATACTCCACTACAACTAAAAATATTACTCCCACAACCTTATTTAAGTAAAAGTATGTAAGTTAGAACTGTAAAATGTATTTGAAGTATTAAAGTCAAAACACTCATTGGTGCTGCTCAGTACTCTCCTATTATGTGTTTAGGATTACTATTACTGCAGTATTACTGTGTAGCTCCGTGCTCTTGCTGACGGATGAGGTAATCTAAGTACTTTTGTATTGTTCAGTAGTTTATAGGATCATTTATCGTCATCTGTTTATAGAATTACTGTCCTGTGATTGCAACATATCCCGATCTGAAGGTAGGAAAATTGTAATCCAAAAAGTAACTAGTAACTAAAGCTGTCAGACACCTGTAAGGTAGCAGAAAGTACCAGGATACTCCGGTAATGTAGTGAAGTCGAGGTATATAAGTAACATAAAATAAAAGTAGTCAGGTACAAGTACCGCAAATGTGTACACATGTACAGTACGCGAGTAAAAGTACTTAGTTACTGCACCGAAAAATATTTGAGATGAATGTAATTTGATTACGTGTAGCATTTGTATCTAAAATAAAGAAACTAATGAACTTTAATGTGACGCATGTTTTTTGTTAAGCATGAATGAAACACTGTAAAAACTATTTTTACATAATAGTTCTAATAAACGTTACGTAAACTAACCTCATGAATTTTAACCGATTGTAAAATTCAACTGTTTTCATGGTTAACAGATGTGATGGGTAAGTTAGGACCTGATGGGTAAGTTAGGACCTGATGGGTAGGTTAAGGCCTGATGAGTAAGTTAGGACCTGATGAGTAAGTTAGGACCTGATGGGTAAGTTAAGACCTGATGGGTAGGTTAAGACCTGATGGGTAGGTTAAGACCTGAGGGGTAGGTTAGGTTAGTTAACTCATCATTCAGATGCTGCTGCACGTTACATGACCAGCAGGGGGCGGTGGTCCGCTCTATCCATCCGGGTGACTCCCAGAGGCGGAAATAAATCGGCAACGAAGAAGAGGAGGGAGAAGAAGAAGAAGAAAAAGGAGGAGAAAAAGGAGGAGAAGAAGAAGGAGGAGAAGAAGGAGGAGGAGCTGGTGCTTAATCAACAACAACAGGCAGCAGTTCTTCTCCGGTCAGGAGGTTAGCGGTTCGGATTCCTCTCCTCTCCGGTGAGTAACAGCTGCTGGTTGTCTCGCGCCTGTTTGCTGTATCTGGTCTGCATGTGACGTCACATTTGTCTGACTTATCGGTCCATTTTTTAGCTGATTCTGCAGGACGGAGTTCCTCAAGATCGGGATCCTAAAACTTGAAGAAAACACGTTTAAACTGCAGGGTTTATCGGTTCAAACCGGTTAACGAGTCAGGCGACGTTTAAAGGAAATAGTTCATCTCATGTCACATGACGCTTATCAGTACAACCAAAGTGTTAACAGCGAAGGTGGTTGAGTGATGACGTAGTCATCACTTTTAGTCACTCGGTACTCAGGTCTGGCTCTGTGGTCACGTGATGAAAGAAATCGTATCGTCAGAGCTGGTCTGCAGGTGCCTGTTGTGAGAATCATAATCCTGAGATCAACCGAACCCTGCGCCCCGGTGGTCTGTTCTAGGATGGACCCGAGGGCTCTGGTGGTTCTAGGATGGACCTGAAGGGTCTGGTGGTTCTAGGATGGACCCGTGGGCTCTGGTGGTTCTAGGATGGACCCGAGGGCTCTGGTGGTTCTAGGATGGACCCGAAGGGTCTGGTGGTTCTAGGATGGACCCGTGGGCTCTGGTGGTTCTAGGATGGACCCGAGGGCTCTGGTGGTTCTAGGATGGACCTGAAGGGTCTGGTTGTTCAGTATGGAGATGAGGGTTCTGATGGTTTTGTCCGAACCTGAGGGCTTTGATGGTTCCTGTATGACCCCGAGGAGTGTTGACTCTCTACCTCAAAGTTTCCTCTCCCAGCATGCACCCTGCTGCTGTGAGCTGGACTGTCTCGGGGGCTTCTTCCGCTGTTGTGGGCTCCTGCCTCAGTGGATCCGGTTCTCAGGTTCTTGTCCTCATGACAGCCTTTATTTCACCCCGGATCATCAGATCAGACATTTTTCTTTCGTAGGGATGATGATGATGATGATGATGATGAACGGAATCCGTTCAAATTCATTTCCTTTCTACAAAATCCACTAGGTCCAAAAACACTCTTTTTTTTTTTTTTTTTTTTTTTTTTACACAGTGTACACAGACTTCAGTCGGAAACACTCGTGAAATTAAGTAGTTGCAACTTCAATTCATTTCTCAGACCCAAAAACACTTTTTTATTTTATTTACGTAGGATACTATTTGATTTAAATCTTAAGGTTCATCAATATTTATTTTTTTACAGTGCATGATTAGGCCCAAGGCATAAAACAGTTCAATTCCAGCTTTGGAAATTCTTCAAATTGTTTTCCATAATTTTTGTTTTTCATGTTTTACCTTTTTTTTTACAGAAATATAAAATAGTGAGTCAATATTTCTTTTAAGCGAACTATTACACACTGTAAAAAGAGAATACTTGATGACTTCAAAAAACTAAAAATTTCAACTGGTATCACTCAATGAATTTAAGTCTTTATAACGTCGATACATTTGTAAGACTCAGAAATACTTAATTTATTATTTGATTTGATTTATGTATAACACATTTATTTTTACAGTGCATGAATAGACCCCACAGCATAAAAAAGTTAAATTCCAAACTTGGAATATTACATTTTTTTTCGTGCATTGCCATTTAAAAAAATTTAAATATAAAATAGTAAGTAAATACTTGTTTTAAGAAAAATATTACGCACTGTAAAAAGAGATTAGTTTGATGAATTCAAGCTCCTTCAACTGGTAACACTCCATTCATTTAAGTATTAAAAACTTAAATCAATAAGTTAGACTCAAAATACTTAATTTAATATGTGTCAATCAAAATATTTCCCTTTACAGTGCAGGATTAGACCCCAAAAGAATTAAAAAAGTTACTACTTAATTTAATTTCTTTAGCTTTCTCAACAAATATAATTTTGCATTGCATGATTAGAAAAAAATTTAAATTAATTTAAATTGAAAATTCTTCAAATGTCTTTCAAAACAAAGTCACTATCACTTATTTTAATTATGCGTTCCAAGTGAACAACTCGTCTTCATTTTTTATAGTGTAGAAATTAAGCCTTTTAGCCGGCGTTACATTTACTCTTAACTTAGTTTGGGTAGCAGCCGGAAGGATGGCGAAGGATTGTTTGATCATTACTTTTGATCTGCCATCTGTCACGTTCTTCAATGAGTGGGAGTTTCATCAAAGGGAGGAGCCTTTGATCTTCCCAGGAGGAAGTGTTATTTAGTCTTATCTGCTCGTTTCTCCCTCAGTGGCTCCAATCACTCGAACAAACGTGGCTCTGATTGAGTCAGATAATCAGTGACAGCCGTCGGCTCAATCGCGCGTGATGACAGGAAGTGGTCCTAACTTTGCTCTTTTTACGGCGCCCTCGCCCCGTGGAGGTTCCTGACCTTTGGCCATTTCCTCCCAGTCAGGTGATGAGCGCCGAGAGGCTCTAGCTTCGCTTCAGAGGCACGATGGAGGACGACTGCAGGCGCCTGCTGAGCTCGGAGCAGCCCGGCGAGAATTACTCCCACAGAGGCTCCGCCGACTCGCTGGACTTCAAGGCTAAAAGGTAGGACTGGCCCGACGGCGCCGAGGTGACCCGCTTCCGCTGACTCCACTGAACCTAGTCTAACTAAGAGGAAGCCACAAACTGAGACTTCTGGGCTGAATGTGAAATATTTACAGAATTTTGCTATTCTTGCTGTATTTATTTATTTATTTATATATATGTATGTATGTATGTATGTATGTATGTATGTATGTATGTATGTATGTATGTATGTATGTATGTATGTATGTATGTATGTATGTATGTATGTATGTATGTAT
>VRLP01009242.1:0-13449 GCA_009660295.1 Lophius piscatorius
GTGGGCAGCAACTACTTTTTCCAGAACTTTGGAGAGGAATGGGAGTTTGGAAATGGGCCTGTAATTAGCAAAAAGTTCTGGATCGAGAGTAGGTTTTTTGAGGAGTGGTCTGATCATGTAAATATGAATCCTGTGTCTCATTAGCTTAGCTTAGGTTAGCTCTAAAAAAATTTGAAGTTTAAAAAAAAAAACGAACTCCAGCATCACAGATGTTTGATGGAAACATTAAATATATTTCTCTGTTAAATGTGCGTAAAAAAAACCTGAGTGCTAAATAGTCTTTTACTGATTAGCTGTTTTCTGTGTTTTTTCCTTATGCAAAACTAAGCAAACAAGCTAGCTATGCTAGCTTCTTACTAATCAAACTGATATCAGGGTCATTTTGATATTCACCTCTAACTCTAAGCAAAAAGACCAATAGACGAATTTCCCCTAATGTCTAACTACCCCTCTATATGATCATAATTCTTACTCCATTTGTCAACAGACCTTCATTCGAAATATGCTTTAGTTAAAGTGCAGCGGTAGATCGACCCAATAGGTGCATGATGCTTTGTATATGTATGATAGTATTACCGCAAATGCATTAATACCCCTTTAATATCCTAAAAAAACAAAGCAATGTAAACAATATTTCTTTGCATATTTTTCGTCTTTAGGGGCATTTATTAATTCAATATGTTAGATACTCCAAATTTACCAAGGAATGACAAATTGTTTGATCAAGCATATTACTTTTTAGTATCTACATGTCACCACTGGGTCATATTTTAAACAGGTTCATTCACATTTTTCAATAAGAAATACTGACTCAAAATGTGCTCAACCAAACACCTGAGCAGGACATTAAATGGTTGACATGCACTTTGGGGTACAGATTGTGGTCAACTGTAGCTGAGCAAGTAGAGCAGTCGCCCACTTATTGAAAGGCAGGTAGTTCAATCCCATGTGGTTCTGAACTGAACCACAAGTAGATAGCTGACTCATTGGTGTAGGAATGTGTGTGAATATGTGAATGCTTCTCATGTTCATGTGAAGTAGACCAGAAAGGCGCTATATAAGTGCAGTCCACTTTCCTGATCCATTTAGTTGTGGGTGGAAGTAGTTTTCTATTTTACATAGTTATATGCTCTATTGACTGTTTAAAACTTATCTGTTTTCCAAAAATACATTAGTCAAAAAAAAATAAAGAGAACACATAATCATCACAGTGTAACTCCAAGTCAATCACATCTCCGGGATATCAACAACAGCAATAATGGTTTTGAATCAGTTTCACCTGCTACTGTGCAAATGGGACTGACAACAGGTGGAAAGGAGAGGCAGTTAGCGAGGCAACCCCTATCAAAGAAGGGCTTTGCAGGTCGTGGCCAGAGACCATTTCCCTCTCCTCATCCTTTTTCTCGCTGATTCTTGCCGAGTTTTCTATTTTTCCAGCGTCCTCGCCACTAGTGGTATCATGAAGCGGTATCTGCAGAACAAAGACGTTGCTCAGGTAGTGCAGCTCCTCCAGGATGGCACATCCCTACGCGCCATGGCCAAAATATTTGCTGTGTATCCCAGCACTGTGTCAAGAGCGTGGAGGAGATACCAGGAGACATGCCTGTACACCAAGAGAGGTGGAAGGGGGGTCTTAAGACGGCAACAAACCAGCAGCTTTACTGCTGTCTGCACCTTTGTGCAAGGAAAAACAGGTGGAGGACTACAAAATGAACTCCAGCACTGGTGTTCATGTTTCTGCCCAAACTGTCAGAAACAGTGGTGAGGTTGGCATGTGGGCCCGACGTCCACAAGCGGAACCTGTGCTCACAGCCAGGCACCGTGCTGCCCGATTGCCATTTGCCAGAGAACCCCAGAATTGGCATATTCGCCATTGGCACCCTTCTCTTCAAAGATGAGAGCAGGTTCACACTGAGCACAAGTGACAGACGTGAGAGAGTCTGGAGACGCTGTGGAGAACCTTCTGCTGCCTGCAATATCCTCCAACATGACCGGTTTGGGGGTGGGTCAGTGGGGATCTGGGGAGGCATATCCTTAGTGGGCGGCACAGACCTCCACGTGCTAGCCAGAGGCACCCGACTGCTGTTGGTACCGGGATGAGATCCTCAGGCCGTATGCTGGTGCAGTTGGCCCTGGGTTCCTTCCGGTGCTCAACAATGACCGGCCTCATGTGGCTGGAGTGTGTCAGCCGTTCTTGGATGACAAAAGTATTGATGGTGTTGACTGACCGGCTCGTTCTTCAGACCTGAATCCAATCAAGCACCTCTGGGACATCATGTATTGTTGCAACCGCCGCAGACATCGCACCACAGTCTGACCGGGAGCTGACTGATGCCCTGCCCCAGGTCTGGGGGTAGATCCCCCAGGAGACCATCCGTCGTCTCATCAGGATTTGATTCTGAGTTTGATTCTGAATCCAGTCCTCAATGTTTTAATGATTTTGGTTTCCATTGATCATTCGTAGGTTATTTTGTTCTTAACAAATTACACTATATAATCAGTAAACATTTTCAAATGGAATATTTCCATCATCCAGATATGGGATGTGTGATTTAAGTGTTCCATTTTTTTTTTTGAGTAGTTGTATGTTGAAGTCAAAACTCTTCATCAGAGCTACTCTGGTTTTATGGATACTTTTCCTTTTCAATTTTCTTGTATGGATGGACAGATGATTTAATACGGCTGCATTTTATCACTCACTGCCCCATTAATCATTTTGTCTTTTCTTATGTATGTGAGAAGGTTTTTATGCAGCTTTTATCGATTGATTGACTGATAATCTATTCTGAAGACAAACATGCTGTGTGATGCTTGCTAATGAAGACGAGGTGCTGAGCACAGAAGAACAGCTGCAGACTCCACACAACAACAACTAGATATTATTTGCCATAAACATTTCAAAAGCCAAGCTAAATTTAAATATACATTATCTGTCATGAATGTGGACACAATTTAAATTAACTCACAAAAGCATCCTGATTTTGATTAAATGGCATGGCGTGTTTATAGCGCCTTTCAGACACAAGTGTTTTAGAAAAGTGAGAAGTCTGCATGTCACATAAAGGTAAAGTAAATAAAATATATATCTTGGATCCACACCAGTGCCAGCAGAATTCTAAAACCTCTTGTTGGTGTTGGACACAGGAATCCAGAGTAGTGATCGGTGTACCGGTGCTTTGTTGGTGCTGGTGAGGATTCTGACAGCAGCATTCTGAATTAACTACAGCGTTCTGACTGATTCTTAAGTAAGACCTGCAAAAACACGATTACAATAATGAAATAAATTCATTATTTTGTTCATGTGGGGGGGGCAGCACGGTGGCACAGTGGTTAGCACTGCTGCCTCAAAGCAAGAAGGTACCGGGCTCAAATCCACATCTGCCGGCCTTTCTGTGTGGAGTTTGAATGTTCTCCCTTTGTCTGCGTGGGTTCTCTCCAGGAACTCCAGCTTCCTCCCACAGTCCAAAAACATGTGACATAGGTGAATTGGTGACACAAAAATTGCCCGCAAGTGTGTGTGGTTGTGTGTCTCTATGTGTGTCCGCCCTGCGATGAACTGGCGACTTGTCCAAGGTGTACCCTGCCTCTCGCCCGATGTTAGCTGGGATAGGCTCCAGCCCCCCGTGACCCTGAACAGGATAAGCGGTAGATAATGAATGAATGAATGAATGTTCATATTGGGACAGAGATCCTTAATTTCTTTCTAGGTTTAACAATATTTTTGAAGTGTTTGGCCTCGATTCTCAGCTTTATGTCAGGAGGAAATCATGCACCCCTGAGAGCCATCCCAGTACCATCCCAACCGCAAAGCATGGTGGGGGCAGCATTATTCTGTGTGGGCATTTCTCAGTCGCAAGAACTGGGAGACTGTGGAGGGTTGAGGGGAAGCTGAATGTAACCAAATGCAAAAATATTCTTAGTGAAAACCTGGCCCAGAGCGCTCAGGACTTCAGACTGAGGCTGGAGGTTCACCTTCCAACAGGACAATTATCTTCAGCTCTCAGCCCTGAGTGGCTTAGGGACGCCTCTGTGAACGTCCTTGAGTGGCCCAGCCTGACTTGAACCCAACCAAACATCTCTGGAGACCTGAAACTGGATGTCTTTCCGAATGCGTTTTATTTAATAATACAGATTTCTGACTCTATGGGGAAAAAATTGATAAGAAATTAGAAATGTGGTCCTTTTAAACCATTTTATATCTCCTTTAACTATGGGTCTCTGCTCTCCTTGGTTTAGTTTTGTTTCTTCAAAAGCTTTTCTAAAGCATCCTTCAATAGTATGAAATGACACGAACTTGAAGTTACACACACAGTGTGTCTGTGTTTGTAGAAGACGTTGACTAATTCTGAAAGACTGCTTTTTATAACTTCAACTTCAGTCATAAAAAATCTTAAAGGTCATTCAATCTTGCACTTATTGTGATAAGCATAATATAAAGCATAGATTTTATGCAACAGCGGGCATATCTGAGTCAGCCAAAATTGAATAAATGTTCTGTTTTAGACGATAGAAATCTTTCAGATGTGGAAATTCCTGCTGCAGCATCGTTGTTGTTGTTTTTCCTCTGTAGGAGTCATAACTTCTCTGATCGATGGCTTTTCTGCCTCTGTGGTGCCCCAGTCTTTTAACGGCTGAGGAGGCTGGGATGCTGAGTGCTTAATGGTTATTTAGTTGGTGGAAATGATTCAAACATTGATGCAGCAGGCTTGAAGATGATGCATCTGATGTTGAGGTCATTTATGTAATTCAACAGGCTGATATGCTGAGTGCTTAATGGTTATTTAGTTGATGGAATCACTCCAATATACTCAAGAAGAGTGGATAGCCAAATCTGGTTATTACCGTAAGTAGAGGATAAAGTTTGGGAGGAGGGACCGTCATAAGTGTTACCGCTTTGAAATAAGTTTCAGGAAAACACAGCACTTGGTTTCTTTCACAAAGATCAGATGAGTAACTAAAGGTTTGGGGGCTTGCGTGAGGACAGCAGGATTATTCCAATTCCAAGGGTGAAAACCCAAGGTGCTGGCAGAGCATCAAAAGTGAATGTAAGTGAAATAGAGAGCAGATGGCTCTGGTTCGTGCACCAGTTGCTTGGGATGTGCTGAGCTCAGCTGGGGTCGAGCACCCCTCCGGAGCTGGCAACCATCCTGGCCTCCCCAAAACAAGACTCTTCAACCATCACGCTGTATGTCTTTGCTGATACAACCTTTACAACCTCTACAAGGGGAGGAGGAAGGCTATATGAGGAAATGTTGCCATCAAAACTGACAGAAAATCTTCTTAAGACCTCTTATGGTTTAAGATGGACCATTTTCTGTCATGACTGTCAGAATATTAAAGTAGTAACTTTTGAATTACTTCTGTTGTTTTCATGCATGGACCACAAAGTTGTTTTCGTCTATAACTATGTCCAGTTCAAACAGATAAAAATGAAGAACAGATGGATTTGGATGGATTTATTACAACAGCAGAGGTGTGATAATGAGTCTATTAGAATGTCATTGGCGCTCAGCTTGTTTGGGGGGATTGTGATCAAAGGGTCTCTGCCCTGACCAACAGCATGGATTATCCATCCTCTGGAGTCGGGATACTGATGGTGGTGGCTGATGATTCTGCTGAGGCCGATAAATGATGAGGCTGATGAATCTCCGAGTACTAAGTGGAGATGGGGAGGTGGAGGGCGCATGGACCAGCAGCATGTAAGATGTAGATGGACGGAGAGAGAGTCATATTTAAAGACAGCAGCAGATTTTGATGGGCTAGGCATGCAGGTGTGATAGTGATGAGATGAATGAGTCTACCTGGATGAATGCAGCTGATCTCATCAATGCCCCAGGCCGTGATGCAGGTAACTGAAACTGAGCCTGTGTGAAAGGTAAAGATAAACGTGTGGCATGAGCAGTAACTGTGGCCCGAGTGTGCAAGAGGAGAGTCTTTCTGATTGAACTTTCGCTAGATTGCCATTAGCAGCCGCATGAAAAGGTTGGTTAGCTGTTTATTTGCAGCTGAATACTCTCATTAGATTGACTTATTTGATTGAATTTTACCACTTTAAAATTACATTTTAGGATTAAACGTTCCAATAGTCAAAATTACAAATTATTCCATCAACAGACGGCTCCTTGTTAGATGCAGACAGGAAAAAATGCATGAATTAAAATAATGTTACCACATCAACATCAACAAAACTTCCTAAGGCACCCTTTTTCTCCAGAAGTCCAGAAATACAAGGACACACACATTGTGTGCATGTGAATGTTGCAGTTCAGCATTTATGGCTCTTTTATGTTAAATAAAAACCTGATTCGTCTGCAGCAGATGTATTCATGACTGACATACTCTACTGTGGAGGATTGCCTCGCCTTTCAGAGATTCTCACTGCAAGGGGTAAAAAATGAGTTAAGATGTTGCTTATGTTGACAATGAGCTCTTAATTAAAGCAGCGTGGGATAATAAGACATCGCCTCCTCTCACGCATGCACTGCTCTAAACTCAGCTGACACAGCAGAAAATATACATGCAACCTTAGACCTGAGGGACAAATTGGCACCGGCCAGGCAGGGACCGTGCAGGAAGCTGAGCAGCTAATCAATACGGCCTCATAGACCCGATCGGTGCCTCGCAGATCCTTCTTAGGTTTGCTTCTTTCATTCAGCTTACTGTCTCCGGGAGGGTTCAGGAGAGGTGGAAGAAGATTGTTTTCTCTGATGAGTCTCTAGCCTGTTGCGCTGCTTTCTCTAGTTTCATGTTTGCCATGAGTCTGTTCCAAATTGCTTTGAAAAGGATTAAGTTAATGTAAAAAACAAAAGGTGTCTGCATGCAGAGTTTGTAAAATAAGACTGTTTCTGGATCCCAGCTAAACTCATGGATGCCATCTGTGGGTAAAGGTGCTTACTCAGTACTAATTCTGTCATGGATATGAGACTAGTTTATGTTTGACTTTATTTTAAAGGGTCATGAGTCTGGATTTTGTGTTATGGTTTCTTGTTTTTTTTTTTTTTATAAGTTGATACCTTATGTTTCTATGTTTCATGCTTCCTTTCCTTTTTCTCTCTCCTTATCACTGTCAATGTGTGGATTATTTTCCTGACTCCTTGTTATCTCCTCCGTGATTGTTGAATGTCCTCACCTGCTCCTAGTTGTCTTCTTTTCTCTTTTAGTCTTTTTTGATTAGTCTATATCTTCCTACCTGTCTTTGTCAATATGTTGATGCTGATCCGAGGATGTTCTCCTGTCATTGCTTTGTTCCTTCTCATATATGCAAAAACTGAAGTAAATTTGTCTCAATTCTCGTCCAAATACTTCATTGCACGTGATATATATAGAAAAAAATCACATATCTAACAATATTTCAATTAGATGTTGGGATTTTAGTTTTCAGACAATGCATTTTGAATATCTTGT
Organism: Lophius piscatorius; assembly: GCA_009660295.1. Classification (NCBI taxonomy): domain Eukaryota; kingdom Metazoa; phylum Chordata; class Actinopteri; order Lophiiformes; family Lophiidae; genus Lophius; species Lophius piscatorius. The sequence goes on from VRLP01009242.1 coordinate 7,405, forward strand.
TAAGTCAAAAGAATCTTGATAATATCTCAGCTGCTCAAAATAAGTATTTCCTTCTAACATAAAAATGTCTTTCTTCTTACAATGCTTGGTAACTATAAATAAAACTGCCTGTGAGGTGAGAAAAATCCTTATTTTTGAGCATTACTGGCTTTTTCTGAGGCACAATATGCTTAATATTACTGAAAAAATAGTTCAACATGAGATTTCTTTGCCAGCATTTTTTCACTTTTTCTATTGGCAGATGTTTTAATTTTTTAACAAACATTTTATAAAAACATCTGTCAAAGTTGAACACAAGCTGTCACTCTCCCAACTTCTCTCCCGACTCTTGTGTCAGCTGCACTCTGGATCCTTATTTCTGAACTCACACTTGTGAGATCCCCCTGGATTATTTTTAAACCTCTGTAGGACAGAGATTTTCAATTCATGTTTCCGTTCGCCGTGTCTACACTGATGCAGGTAGAGCCGCCATGATAGGCACAGATATCCAAAACGATACCAAGAAGAGAAAAGGAGCCATGGAGCAAATCATGAACACAGGGACTGTGATAGAAACAATTATATTCCAAGTATATGATTCTTTATCAAAATAGTGAATCTGGAATTTAATTTGGCTGTACTTGTAGGTTAAGCTACTCATCAGTACAAGACTAGTACAATACTTCTGTTTGTAACACAGTCAGCCTTTTCTACTGCGCTACATTGGCACCAATGCCCAGTCATAAACACGTGTCGGCAGTATGTGCTGAAGAATAGCATACCAGCTTTTTATTTTCAAAACGTATAAAAAGTTTGTGTGATTGACATGAAGTTAACTCTAAATGAACAAGTATTCCGTATGAATACGTAAAAGCACTCGTTTGTGACAATAAAACCTGTTCCTGAAGTGAGTTGCGGTGTAATTACCAGGTTGAGCATTCATGAACAACATGAACACACCCACGCACACACACACACACAAACACACAACTAGAGGGAGAGAGAGAGTGAGAGAGAGAGCCTCTCAGAAATCCTAGTGGCGCCTCTTACGTATGCACTGACCGCACAGACATTACATTCCTGCAGCACTATGTAGGTTAACACATGTTTCTTTGCAATGACAACAAAATAAAAACATGATTGTCCGAAGCTGAAACGATCACCCAAAGCCTGCAGCAAGGCTCCAGTTGTATGCTCAGAAAAGTTACAAAATATATTAGAAATGTTTTGATATATCTCACAAAACACTGATCAAGGTTTTCTATTTTGCTTGGCACATAAAATCTCATTGTGCTGGAAAATATTCAATTAAGAATGAAAGGATACTGGTGCTATTTTGCGTGCAATAAAATACAGCAGGTACCGGATTCAGTAAATGATCCATCATTCAGTCATCACAAAGAGAAATGCTTTGGACACCCCTGATCTAAAGGGATAGTTCCATACTTTTAGCCTCCATTAGGACAGGAGACGTCTCTGTTGTCCCTAACTGACTACTCTCTCTGCCTGTGCCAGTAGCACACAGACTGACCTTACTCTTACAAACACTGACTCAGCATTTTCTGCTTAATGCTGAGTGATTATGCTGCTGGTGACGCCCAAAGGGTGTGAGAGACATTTGTCAAGGATCATTCCAACTTCGTCTTAACCACAGTTTAAAAGCCTGAAAAGCCTGAGGCTATAAATCTCAACTCTCTAAACTCACTGACCAGAGACTAACGGATCCTGTTAATGGCTTAACGTTAATGATGAGCGACACAGTTTTTCTTAGAGCTTTATTATGAAATTAAGAAAGACCCCTTAGGTGCTGTATACCTAGATAAATAGACCCTTTTTTTCTGGTGTAAGAATTATTGATTGATTGAAATTAGTCAGATTTTTATTGATATATTCCTTTATTTCAAGAAAAGCCAAGTTAACAATAAAATACACTAAATTTGTTTCAAAAATGTCAGAATAACATTTTATTATTATTATTTATTAGCTGCAGAATGATTACAGCCACTGAACCTTTTTATGGAATAATACTCCTCATTGAAATAAAGTATCATTCATTCATTCATTCATTCATTCATTATCCGTAACCGCTTATCCTTTTCAGGGTCTTTTGTCTTCAACGTTCCACGTTATCTTAAAACCACTATTCATCACCAGGCTAATTTATCCCTGAAAAGACACCAGTCCCTTGCATTGTACAAGCAGTCCCCCTAATTGAACAACTGTAATTAGCCCTTTTAATATCCTCGCCAAGAGAAAAAAAAGGAAAAGATTATTTCATTGCATGTATCATTTTTATGAGGTATTTATTAATCAATTAATCTTAGACACTCTAAATTTACCCTAAAATGAAAAATCATTTGGTCAAACATGTTTTTAAACAATAAAAAAAAAGAAAGTCAGACATAAAATGAAAAAAGATGAAATTTTATAGGATTATTTCAACTCTTTACTTAAAGCATGTTTTTCAGAAACTATTTGATCCTAATTAGACTATTTTGCTTCTATCAAATACGTTTAGTAAGTCCATACATGCTCAAATATTGAAAAGCCCCACTTATTGAACAGGACTTTCTCACTAACCATGGTTAATGTAATCCTCAACGGGGCCCCTTCGAACTGTGGTGTTTCCCAGGGCTCAATCCTTGGCCCCTTACTCTTTACCATATACATGCTGCCACTGGGTCATATTATTAACAGGTCCAGTCACATATTTTAATGGTGAAATAGTGACTCAACCAAACATTTGAATGGGACATTAAAGGGTTAAATGTGAAGTTCTGTGAGAAAAACAGTGTTAATTATAAAATCCCTTCCCCTAGTGACCATTCTCATTCAGGTCACATGGCCACAAATTACATACATATCTGATTTATCACATATGAGACACATATCAAGAACAACAAACTATTTTCTATTGCCCTTCCTGACAGAAACATAACTAGCCTCATGCTGTGAAGTGGATAAAGTACACCTTCATGATAACAAGGTTTAATTATATCCCTGAAAAGTCGGGCATATTATGGATCGTCGCAGAACAGAACCTTCATGTTAACGCCATAACTTAAATACATATTTAATGGATCATTTTCAAATTTTAAACTGTCATACACCCAAAATGTGAGGAAGAACTGATAATGTGGAAATAAATTCTAAAGTTGTCACAGTTTAGTCAACATTGCTGTAGATGATAATGAACTGAATTCTTTCGTCTTTTATTATTGCTTTCTCTTTACGTGTTTATTCTCTCTACATGCTTCAGCAGGGAGTGTACCTCTACATAGTATCTTCTCAAGCTAACACGTCACATCTGTGCACACTGTTATTATTTTTTCCCTTATATTGAGGGATCTTTTCCTTATAATCCTATTTGGCAGTAATAATTAATACTACAGGTGTTTATCTTCTCTCATAACAGCTATAGAAAATACATGGGGACAGTTGAAGACAGAGCACAAGCAACTTGTTTGTTTTGAAGTTGACCCTCTGTGAGATCTTTTCCAAACGCATAGACACACTTTCTGCACGTAACTGTAACTCTGTCACCAACGTAAACACAGACTGACCGGCCTGCAGACTGATCTCCGTATCCACTGGTGTTTAGTTCAGATGCACTCCCTTAAGTAATATAACATATATGTCTCTCTCTCCCACGTAACGTCTGACTGTCTCCTGGCAAACAACTGTTTAATTACATTGACATTTTTGGAGAAAAAAAAGAAGAAGATGATTGCCCTAGGCTTCTATTTTGAGATTTACATTCCAAATAATAATATCGAAGGGGGGGCTGAACATTTTTGAGAGTAAAGTTGGTCTAACTGGAACCAGACACAGTGGCCAGACAGTTTTATTGCATTGTGGGATTACTAGCAGGCTGAAATGAAAGTGTATCATCACGGCTATCAGACTCCTGATCCTGAAGGCTGCTGTAGGGCAAATGCATGACCTCTGAAGGTAACCCAGCCTGAGGAGGAAGGGGGGGGATCTTCATACAAGAACAAACATGTATGTCTACCAAAATAATAATCCCCTCCGACATTTGTTCTGATATCGCCACAGGAGACTTGCAGACATCCAGCTAATTAGGAGAGGAAAGAGCCCTGACTGTGCAGAATGACGTGACGTTACATCAGATGAGTTTTCTATAGTTGCCATAAAACCTTCTTCATAAAACAGGTCAAGTAATTAAAATTATGACAAATACACAAATGACCAAAACAGCACAGGAATTGTTTTGCCTGAACTTTTATGTAACGATGGAGGTCTCTCAAGATATTTTTACAAGACACAGGAGGCCGAACTGGCGCTGCCTGCAGAAACGACGCCTCAGCAAAAAAAAGAACCCAAAAAACAGTGCAACTTTCCAATTAGCCTTTATCTGGATTAAGTGACCACATGTTGAGAATTTAAGAGGTTAACTTTGAACCAATAATTTGATTGTAATACATATATAAATAAATTCATTGGTGAGAGTGGAATCTTTGAAATATTTCACTAGATAGCTTGAAATGGTTTTTTTTTGTGTGTGTTATAATATGCCACATTTAATCATACAGAACCCAATATTGTCTTCAAAGGCTGAGTAGCTTAACATGTGCTTTTAATTATTTACCAATGCTTCTGTCAGAACTTGTGTCATATTTCCACCTGTAATTGTTGTTTTATATCTGGATGCAATGATAGACAATTTAAATAATTTTAGGTTACAGTTATGTCTTGATCATGTTGAGCCAAGCTTTCTGAACCATAAGGAGACTCCAGAGCCCCATATACCGCTGGGTGATTTTAATAGGTGTATTGTTGCTTTGCTGCTGTAAATTTTACTTTTTTTTTTTTACTTCTGATGGAGGGCTCTCCTCAGTGGAAGACACAGGAAAGCAGGGACTGGAGACTGGTTTAGGGAAAGCTAAACGCAACAACGCTCAGACCATTCTCAATGAAAACCGGGTCCTGATTGCCCAGGACCTCAGACTAGGCCCAAGGTTCACCTTCCATCAGGACAATGACCCTAAGCAACTAAACGTCAGAGGATCTCCAGAGAAGAAAATCCCCAAAACCCAGGTGTGCACATCCCGTCTTTTCAGACCCAAGATGACAGGAAGCCGTAATCTCTGCGAAAGGTGCTTCAACTAAACCAGAAGCACCTGGCGTTTGGAGTTCAGGCTCTGAATAATCATGGGAATATTTCAATTTTTCTTGTTAAATTGATTTGTAAAAACTTTGTTTTCAACCAGTTACTATTGAGTGGATTGATGAGGGGAAAAAATGAATTTAAACAGTTTAAGTGTAAGGCTGCAACATGTGAAAATAAGTGCAGGGATCTGAATACTTTCTAAAAGTACTGTACATCCTCTCCATTCTTTTATAATATTCTGCTGTTTTTCTTTTTGAATTACCATTAAACTAGTAAAGATACCAATGTGATCCACTTTTAGGATTATCGTGTTTTCAAGGTGGTTTGCAAACTTTGCTCGTTGTGTCGTGCGGCATTTTTACTGTTTTCATATTGAAATTTGTCATGATTTATTAATTCGATTAATTTTTTCTTTTTTTTTATCTAAATGACTTTGGTTTAAACAGGAACATAGAGCCATACAGTCATATCTATAGTATTATAGAGTTCTATTAAGTCATATCATTAGTATTATAGAGTTATATAGAGTCATATCTATAGTATTATAGAGTTATATAGAGTCATATCTATAGTATTATACAGTTATATAGAGTCATATCTATAGTATTATAGAGTTATATATATAGTCATATCTATAGTATTATAGAGTTATACAGAGTCATATCTATAGTATAACTAATGGAGTTATATAGAGTCATATCTATAGTATTATAGAGTTCTATTAAGTCATATCATTAGTATTATAGAGTTATATAGAGTCATATCTATAGTATAACTAATGGAGTTATATAGAGTCATATCTATAGTATTATAGAGTTATACAGAGTCATATCTATTGTATTATAGCATTATATAGAGTCATATCTATAGTATTATAGAGTCATATCTATTGTATTATAGCATTATATAGAGTCATATCTATAGTATTATAGAGT
>VRLP01009243.1:0-13448 GCA_009660295.1 Lophius piscatorius
AATATAAACTATTACAGAAAAATATAAACCATCACAGAAAAATATAAACTATTACAGAATAATATAAACTATTACAGTAAACTATAAACTATTACAGAAAAATTTAAACTATCACAGAAAAATATAAACTATCACAGAAAAATATAAACTATCACAGAAAACTATAAACTATCACAGAAAAATATAAACTATTACAGAAAAATATAAACTATTACAGAAAAATATAAACTATTACAGTAAACTATAAACTATTACAGTAAACTATAAACTATTACAGAAAAATATAAACTATTACAGAAAAATATAAACTATTACAGAAAAATATAAACCATCACAGAAAAATATAAACTATTACAGAAAAATATAAACTATCACAGAAAAATATAAACTATTACAGAAAAATATTAACTATTAGGGGCTATAATTACTGGACATATAACTCTATAATAGAAATATTGCACTATACAATAAACAACAGAATAAATAACAATATATACACTAAGAAATACACAAAGTGGAAATATTCAGTAAAGTAAATGTGCGATGTTAAAATGTAATTTTTGTCTGTGTTTGTGGTTTGTATATATGTGTGTGTGCGTGTATATATGTGTGTGTGTGTGTGCGTGTATATATGTGTGTGTGTGTTTGTCTGTGTGTGTGTGTTTGTCTGTGTGTGTGTGTTTGTCTGTGTGTGTGTGTTTGTCTGTGTTTGGGTGTTTGTCTGTGTGTGGGTGTTTGGGTGTATTCGTGGTTTCTGTATTAATGTGTGTGTGTGTATATGTGTGTGTGTGTGTGTGTTTACTTGTGGTTTGTGTGTGTGTTTGTGTGTGTGTGTTACTAGCAGTGTTGGTTGCGTTGGTTGTGTTGGTTGTGTTGGTTGTAGAGTCTGTCTGCTGCAGGAAGTAAAGATCGGTGATGTCGCTCCTTCACACTCTTGGGGTGAAGGAGTCTCTCACTGAAGGAGCTCTCCAGTGCAGAGATGGTGTCCTTCATGGGGTGGGAGATATTGTCCTGGAGAGATGACAGCTTGGCCATCATTCTCCTGCCTCCCACCTCCTGCACTGGGTCCAGAGGACATCCCAGGACTGAGCGGGTCTTCCTGATCAGTTTGTCTAGTTACCTCCCCCGCCCCAGCAGACCACTCCATAAAAGATGGCCGACGCCACCACAGAGTCATAGAAGGTCTTCAGGAGCGCCCCCTGCCCTCCAAAAGACCTCAGTCTCCTCAGCAGAGAGAGTCGGCTCTCTTTATCTTTTGTTCTCAAGATAAGCCCCCCCCTCGGTGGCCCCCTCAACCTGTGGTGTCCCTCAGGGCTCCGTCCTCGGCCCCCTACTCTTCAGCGTAAACCTGCTGCCGTTGGGTCCGGTTATGAACCCATTCAGTGATAAATAGTGACTCAGAATGAGTTTCCACCAAACAGCTGAGCAGGACGTTAAAGGCGTTGAGTTCTATCCAGATGAAGAAGTCAGATCTTTCTCAGATGGACTTCCTCTACATCTCCCCCTATAGGTACTTACCTGTGTGGATTCAACCGCGGGTCCATCATGCACACGGCCACTACTGAACTGGCCGTGGCTCTGCTGCCGGATGTCATCACTCTGAAGACCAGCCCCTTGACGGTGGACTGTTCACTGAACCCTGAGAACGTTCACGTTGAGGTCGCCGCCTCCATCTCCATCAGCAGCGACAGTTTTCACGTCTGGTGGAGCTACATGGGCGAACGGAGATCCGATCTATTCAACCAAAGTAAGATGCGCCGACACTTTCCCGTCTGTCAGCTAGATGTATCTGAGAGCATGGAGTAACGTCCAGATGTTGTTCCTTCCCAGCTGATGGACCTCTCCTCGTCTACACCTTCACGGTTCCTGTCAGCTGCACCAAAACACTCCAGGCACAATCTGTCAGTGTCACTTTCCAGAACGTGAAGGATCAGAAAAGAAGTGCAGGAGTGGAGATCCCCGTCATTTATGGTAACAGCTTTGTGAAACATGTGGTTTGTATTTACATCCATGAAAGTCTGGGGTTGGATGGAATCCTGGCCGCCGCGTCCGCATCACTCCTTCAACGCCATAACGCACGACCATTTCATGGATCCTCTTCACGGTTCTGACCCTGCATCTCCTACGAGTGCGACTCGGACTGGATCCATATTTTCTCCACTACGGGGAGTTTAAACCCCTAAAATAAAAATGTTTCAACCGTCGCTGTGATTTAGTCCAACTTTGGTTCGATGACCTGACTGCAGGATGTCCATCTTCTCTACATCATATTTTACTCCAACACTTCACGTTTTACTCACTAGGGGGCGTTTTATTACATAAAAACCCTGTTTTTCGGACAGACCTCCACATTCCGTTGAAGGAGTTCTATCGGGGGGCTCCGTTGTAAAATGCAGGGGATTGAGGGACTTGCTGCCTGGAGTCAGTGTCGTTTTCTGCTGTGGATTGAGATGCTGAGGGAGCTTCTCACCCGATAGTCCAAATCAAGGAGACCACCAAGGTTCCTGCCCTCTAAAGAGTCCCAGTTAACTCTAATTAGGCTGAAGGATCCAGGAAGAAGTTCTGTCACACTGTAAACAACCTGGACCGGACCCAGACCACAGTCCGGCTGTTTGAGCATGATCCTGGTCCAGGGCTGTTTCCCTGCTTTAGTTTAGGTCCAGTTCAAATAGGAGAGTCCAAGAGCCCGGATCTTTAGTCCAGGGTGTGAGATGATCCAACTCCATAAAATCATCTTACTTTGTTTCTACTGAGGTTCTTCTGCCTCACCTCTCTGACCCACTAACATCTTCATGTTTTACAAGCGGGTGAGAAGTTCTGCCCTCACGAAGAGGTAAACGGAGATATGTGGCCAAGAACCCCAGATGGTGGCACCATCATTAATCGGACTTGTCCGGCAGGAAGGGTGGGCTTTAAGTCCAGAACCTGTGAAGACACCAGCTGGCAGATGGTTTTCTCCAGGTGCATCGATGAAGAGCTGAAGAAAGTCAGAGACGCTGCAGATGTGAGTCTCCACATGTGTTTCTGTCTCCTCCTGCCCTCTGCAGCTTCCTCCTCACACCAACCAACTGCATGTCCTCCCCAACCTCCTCCACCTCTACTCCTCCATCCTCACCTCCTCCTGCCTCCCTTTCATTCACACACATGTATTCAGTCTCGCTGCCACTGACCTTCTCTCTTCTTCACCATCATCTCCTTCTGACCTTCTCTGTACTTCGCCATCATCTCCTTCTGACCTTCTCTGTACTTCTCCTTCTGACCTTCTCTGTTCTTCTCCATCATCTCCTTCTGACCTTCTCTGTACTTCTCCTTCTGACCTTCTCTGTTCTTCTCCATCATCTCCTTCTGACCTTCTCTGTCTTTCTCCATCATCTCCTTCTGACCTTCTCTGTACTTCTCCATCATCTCCTTCTGACCTTCTCTGTACTTCTCCTTCTGACCTTCTCTGTCCTTCTCCATCACCTCCTTCTGACCTTGTCTGTACTTCTCCTTCTGACCTTCTCTGTACTTCTCCATCATCTCCATCTGACCTTCTCTGTCCTTCTCCATCATCTCCTTCTGACCTTCTCTGTACTTCTCCATCATCTCCTTCTGACCTTTTCTGTCCTTCTCCATCATCTCCTTCTGACCTTCTCTGTACTTCTCCTTCTGACCTTCTCTGTACTTCTCCATCAGCTATCTTAGAGCTATCCTCCATTCCTCAGTATCTTCTCAGCCTCTGAGATAGCGTTGAACTGAAGTCTTTACATGCCACCTTTACTTCTTCTGGTGGAAAGCAGAAACATGTGGTTGGTGTTGGAGGTCATGCCGGCGTGACCTCAGACTTCATGTTTAAAGACTCAATTCCTCTAAACTACATTTGGAGCTCAAACCTTCAGACCTGAAGTTGTGGAGGGAAATGACGGTTGTCATTTGTTAACGTTTCAGAACTTCCTGAAAGGACTTGGAGCCACGCAGAAGATGGCCTTGGACATCTTTGAAGGACTGAAGAACAGCTCAGCCTCTGATTGGGTTTCCAGTGACGCTGTGGCTGACATCGGTGCCTCCATCGAGGTTCTGGATGTGATGGCCAGGGCATCAGAAAACGTTGTCCTGCGGGAGGAGGTCTTTCCTGTGAGTCCCTGCTGATGGTGTTCTTCATCCTCCAGAAAGAGATGATTGAAAATGAACCAAAGGAACCCTGGTTCCGTTTGATCCGGACCACCTGTTCTTTTCTTTGATCCAGAAACTAAGAAGCTGAGATCCAAACACGTTTGATGTCCTCACCTAGAAGACACGACTGGACCGATTATTTCATTTTGATTTCTCTCTTTGGGGCATTTATTTAAAATCTCAGACACTTTGACTTTAGCATAAAGTCATAAAAGGAAATCAGACTCATAGAATGAGTTTATGGAAAATAGTCATTATTGATTCTTTAGGTGGTCCAGCTTGTTCTAAGAAGACGTTCTGACCCGTCACAGAATTCATTTTTGTTGTTTTTGTAAGTTACATCGTTCTGTTCAGGAAGTTGAGGACTTTCTCAAAAGACGTAGTTACTGGCTCCTCCTCCTCTGTGGCCCCTTTGACCCGTGGTGTCGCCCAGGGCTCCGTCCTCGAACCCTTACTCTTTAGCATCTACCTGCTGCCACTGGCTCCCGTTATAAACGGGTCCGGTCACACTCCAGATGGGCAGAACCAAACATCTGAGCAGGACATTAAAGGTTTAACTGCTTCAAAATAAAAGTACGGTGTCAACAATATAATGTAAAAAAAACGAAACCCATAAACGTGAAGTACTATCTGATCGTGTTTCCACCAGAAGTCCAAATAAAGACTTCACAGCAGCAGGTTCTGTATTCTGTCGGTTCAGCTCTGACGTTTGTTTCTCTTCTGGTCCAGGATTTTGTCGGAGCTGCCAGCAACGTGTTGAACAAGTCTTGGGATGGCGTCAACAAGTCCGTCCTGGAGTCCATGTCATCGATCTACCTTCAGTCTCTGGAGGGTCTGGTGAAGAACATCAGGGTCAACAAGAGCGAGGGACTGAACGCTCAGAACTTGGAGCTGCGGTTCTGCTCGGGTCCAGCCTGTGACGTGTCCGTCTTTGACGTCGGTGTTAAGATCAACAAGGGCGCTGGAATATTGAAAACTGTCGCTGTGAGAAATCTGACGCACAAACTCAGAAACAACTTTGGCGACTCGCTGCCTACCGGCCTCCTGGTGTCGGCCACTCTAGAAGGCACCAACGACACCTCGGTGGACATTTCTCTGGACTTCCCCGCTGAAGAAGACTCCGGCGAAGCTTCCTGTGTCTTCTGGAACGCCACGGGGCGAGACTGGTCGGACGCGGGATGCGCCGTCAGAACAACGGAGGGCAACTCCACTCGCTGCGAATGTAACCACCTGACCTCCTTCTCTGTCCTCATGGCCAAGACAGACGTATCTAATGATGACCTGCACATCATCACGCAGGTGGGCCTGGGCGTGTCCATCTGCTCACTCCTCATCTTCCTCATCCTCGAGTCTCTCGTTTGGTCGGCGGTGGTCAAAACCAACCTGTCGTACTTCCGTCACACGGCACTGGTGAACATCGCCGTCTTCCTCCTGCTGGCCGACTGCAGCTTCTTCGCCTCCACATCTCCTCAGACTCTCAGCGACAACTGGTGTCTGGTCCTGACCGTGTGCAAACACCTCTTCTTCTTAGCCATGTTCAGCTGGATGCTGTGTTTGAGCGTGATGCTCGTCCACCAGCTCATCTTTGTTTTCACCCCGCTGAGGAAAAGAGTCTTCATGTTCCTGTCCAGCATCATCGGCTACCTCTGCCCGATCTTCATGGTGGGCTCCAGCTACGTGTATTACAAGTACACCGACAAGTCCTACCATGACTCCGAGACCTGCTGGCTCGTGTTTGAAGGACTCTTGGAAGGCTCCATCCATGCGTTCCTCCTGCCCGTGGGATGCATAACTCTGACAAACCTTTTCTCCGTGATAGTCGTCATCGTTACTTTGGTGAAGACCTCCGTTCCTGATGGCAGCAGGGCGGACGACTGGGAGACCGCCAAAAGCATCCTTAGGGTGGTCTTTTTTCTGACACCTCTCTTTGGAGTGACGTGGGTTATTGGCTTCGCCCTGTTCTTACTGGAGAGAGACACCACCTTGTTTATTATTGCCAACTACAGCTTCACCATCCTTAACTCTTTCCAGGTAAACAAAGAAGTCCCGTCAGGAAAGAGTTTGAAAAGTGTGGAATCTGAGTGAGGTGTGTGTGAAGGAGTGAGCTCACTAAACATCAGCACCTGCTCCTCATATTTGCTCGAGGTCAGTGGGGTGAGATAGCATTAGCCGCCACTAGCATGACCTGCCAAAATGTTCACCCTATAACTGGGCGTACACCGTACAGTTTACGCCCGTTTTTGGCCCGACTGTCGGGGATCATGCAGCGATGGACCAGATGCATATCTGACATGTCAGAAATGTTGGTCGGCCGTCGTCAAACTTTGTCACAGTTGAAGCAGAGCCACAAGTCGATTCCCCAAGGTCAGCACATTTTTTGCCCTAGCAAAAGAGTGTTTGAGTTGCCATGGCGACACGGGACATCGTATGGATCATAAATAATGACATCATAGTCATCATAAAGTAGGACATGCAGTTTTTGGCTGGTAGCGACTGAAAAGCAAGAAAAGTTCTTAGCGTCAAAGTGCTGCTAGCTATCAAGTTGACACTATGTAGTCAAACATAGCTATATTACCCACAATTCTCTCTGCCGGTCACCCACCGGTACAGGTAAAAAAAGTTACAAACATGTTGTCATTTCCTCTAATTTTTATGTAATTAACAATGAAACTGTAGACAGGTGACATCATATCTATTTTTAGATGGTAATTTACCTTAATCAAACCACTGCTGCCTGTGGGGGTTTCTCAGGGAGAGACCCTAAACACAGTTTGACCTCTGACCTCTTCTCTTACAGGGTCTTTTCATCTTGCTGACTGGGTGTTTGGCAGAACCGAAGGTAAGTTTCTTCTCTGCGCTGAGAGTCTGACGGGTCCTGTTCTCCTCAGCAGTTTGTTTCTGGTTCTTCACAGGTCCGACAGGAGCTGGTGGCTCGGATGCTGGTAAGTTTACAGACGCAGATGAAACGTGGAGAATGTGATGAGAGACGCCTCATAACGCCGTCTGCTTCCACCTCCAGAACAAATCAAGAGGAAAAGGTCAAAGCCTGAATAATTCCACTTTAATCACAGACGCCAAAAACAAATGAAGACTGAAGGTCAGTTTCATGATGTAATGGTCTCCTGTACTGTGTCCTCCCACTCCCCCTCACCCCCAAACCCCTCACCCCCCAACACCCACTAAATCCAGTATGCACATGTTCTGAAGTCAACATCTTTACATTTTAGATCGGGAAGATGCGAACTGCAGCTCACATGAAGTAGAAGCTCTACCTGCATCTGAAGACCTGAAGATCTGATGATCTGATGATCTGATGATCTGGTGATCTGAAGACCTGATGATCTGATGATCTGATGATCTGATGATCTGAAGATCTGGTGATCTGATGATCTGGTGATCTGATGATCTGGTGATCTGATGATCTGATGATCGTAAGATCTGGTGATATGAAGACCTGAAGACCTGAAGATCTGAAGACCTAAAGACCTAAAGACCTGATGATCTGAAGATCTGAAGACCTGTAGATCTGAAGACCTCCACCAGAACACGGCTGACACTTTACTTGGTGTATATCAGTATATGATTTATTAATGTGATATAATTGATCGTTAGTATTCTAGATATAGTAGTGCTAGCACTTTTACTCATCTCCTGTATACTGTGTTGTCCACCACTATACACTGATTAGCCATAACATTATAACCACTGACAAGTGAAGTGAATAATATTGATTATCTGGTTACCATGGTGACCTGTCAGTGGGGGGGGGGGGATATATCAGGCAGCAGGGGAACATCAGAGTTTAAAAAGAACCAGATGTGATGTCTAGAGGACTGGATCAGAACATCTCCAGAACTGCAGTTCTTGGTGGGTGTTCCTGGGCTGCAGTGGTTAGAACTTACCAAAGTGTTCCAGATACCCCAATACACCTCCAGGTGTGTCTTGGGGTCCAGGCCTTGACGTTGGTTATAATGTTATGGCTGATGAATGTGTATATACCAGTGTATGTGATAATATGGTATTAAATGAAAGAGAAGAAGGAATTTAATGTCCTTTATTGTCTCTAGTCGAATGATTGAGTGGATATAAATCACATTTTAACAAAAACCTTTTTATCAAACAAACTCTGCATCGCAGATGATTGACAGGTGAATATTGACAGGTGTAGTCTTCCTCGTTGCGGCTGCAGTTTTCCTCACGGAGCTCTCCTGATGACGGTGATGATGGACGCTGTCAGAACCACAGTCCCCACGCCGCCACCGATCAGAGCTCCCATGATCCTCCTGTCCACGTTGAGCTGCTCACACTGTTGACCAGAATAGTAGGAAGTGCGAGTCCAAACACACCTGAAGAGAAGCAGGTAGAACTTTCTTCACCATCGGATCACATTAGCATACAATAAAGTCAATAAAGACATCAATAAATGTCTTTATTGATCTTTTCCGGCGATCTCTGATTTAAATTACATAAAGAATTTTACCTTTAAGTCGAGGAATGAAATCAAACAAACATCAAACTAATATTTTTATCTCAAACATGTGAGCCACAATTATTGATACCCTGCATTTGATATTTAGCTCCGCCCCCTTGTATCACAGTAACAGCCTGAGTCTCCTCCTGTAGTCTGTGAGGAGGTCTGAGGACACATGGAGAAGATCTGAGACCATTCCTCCACACAGAACCTCTCCAGCTCCTTCAGGTTCTGAGGTCCACGCTGGTGGACTCTCCTCTGCAGCACATCCCACAGATGTTCTGGTGGGTTCAGGTCAGGTGACTGGGATGGTCATGGCAGAACCTTTATTCTGTGACCTCTGAACATTCTTGGGTTGATGTTGAGGTGATCTTCAGATCATTGTCCTGCTGGAAGGTCCAACCACGACCCACTTTAAGGTTCCTGACAGGCTTTTAGGTCTTCATCCAGTATCTGCTGATGTTTGATGGAGTCCATGGAACCATGTCTCCAACAAGACGTCCAGAACCTTTGGAAGAAAAACATCCCCACAGCATCAGAGCTCCACCACCAGACTTCACAATGGGTATGAGGGGCTTTTCTCTGTGGCTTTCTTTCTTTCTAGGCCACACCCATCTTAGATGTTTGTAGCCAAAAAGCTCTACTTTGGTCTCATCTGACCTCTGACCTTGTTCCACTGAAAGTCCCAGTGTTGTTTGTCAAACTGTAACAGCGTTAGCTTGTAGCAGAGTTTTTTTTCTAGCTACCCTCCCAAACAGCTGGTGTTGGTGTCGGCGCCATCTGATGGTGGTTAGGGAGACTTTCTGACCCCAAGTTTCATCTGACCTCTCTAGCTGCGATCCTTGGAGAGTATCCAGTCCATCCATCCTCCTCACAGTGTGTGGGGTCAGTTTGCAGACACGTCCTCTTCCAGGCGGATGTCTAACATCTCCAGTCTCTTAAAACTTCTTCATTATTGATGTAACTGTTCAAACTGTTATTTTGAGCTGCTGAGAGATGTTTTTATTTTTATTTTGTCACAGTTCAGAGTTAAAGGTCTGACTTAAAGATGATGGGTTGAGAGAAAAGAGGCGTGTTGTGTGAACATCACCTGAATGTTGTTGCAGCGGCAGATAAACATTTATTCAGTTCTTCTTTATGAAAAACATAAGCAGGACGTCTTTCTTTATAAGAATTGGACATTTAGGAAAATACTTTTGCTTCTTCTTCTAAGGTCGGATGAGAAGATAGATGCCGACAATAATGTCGCTAAGCGTCCGGATGGAGGAGGTTCAGAAACCACCTGATGTGTTTGTGAGTCTCTGGTTCTGGAATGTTCTCCCACTGACATGTGAACCAGTAACAAACCCACAGTAACAGAGGAAACATGCAGATTCCAGAGAGGAGCGTGATCTTGCTCCACAGGTCAAAGGTTAACCTTCACCGTAGGCAGTAAAAAAAAACAACCTCCCCCATAAAACGACATCATTAAACGAGTGATGATCCGACAATCCAGATAAAAACTGGACCCAATCCTTCATCCACCAACGGCGAGGGTTTATCCCCGATCAAAGCAGAACATCTCAGTTCAGTACCTACAGCATATTCTGACACTCGTCTGACATGTGGAGAACAGCCCATCCATGTTCTGGAGGAACAGCCGAACCGTGTTCTGGAGGAACAGCCCATCCGTGTTCTGGAGGAACAGCCCATCCGTGTTCTCGAGGAACAACTGATCTTGTAATGGAGGAACAGCCCATCCGTGTTCTGGAGGAACAACTGATCTTGTTCTGGAGGAACAGCCGAACCGTGTTCTGGAGGAACAACTGATCCGTGTTCTGGAGGAACAACTGATCCGTGTTCTGGAGGAACAGCCCATCCGTGTTCTGGAGGAACAAGTGATCTTGTTCTGGAGGAACAGCCGAACCGTGTGATCCTCACCTGCAGGAAGCTCCGCCTTCACTCTCCACACACACGCCTGCGTTCAGACAAGGGTTGGGCTGGCAGGGGTTGGAAGCACGAGTCTCTCTGCGTTTTGGAGCTTCCTCTCTCATGACCGCTTCTCTGAAGGACTCGTCATCGGTGATGTCATCAGGCAGGGGAGTCGGTTTGACAGGTACCTCGGTTTTGAGCATGTGGGTCAAATCTAAAGGAAAAAAGAAGAAGATCATAAGAGAGACTTTGATCAGGACTTTGATCAGGACCAGGCTGTCGTTCCTGAGAGCGAGGGTACGTCCCCCTAGTGAGTAAAATATGAATTACGGCTTTAAAATGTTAGATACGAGATGGGCCAACGCTTGAGGGAAAATAAGACCCGTAAACTTGTTGAGATAAAGCGCCCCCTAGTGTCAGAAATATGCAGCTGACCTTTCCAAGGATCCCTCCAGTTCTTCCTCACACTGAGGTCTATGTGGGCAGAAAATCTGAAACGTGAGGATTATTTTGACGTTGATTATTCTGACCGTTGAAGTCAGCAGTAATGATGAGGTCATCGTTCTTCAGGAAGCTCCTCCTCCTCAGATGCTTGTGAGAGATGAATGTGCTCCAGCCGTAGTCAGGGCCGCGGTAGCACAGGCAGCCCTCATCAAACTCCGCCCCTGAAGTAGCGGTGGGTTTTTCCCAGTGAGCCTCAGAGCCTGATGG
The DNA here is from genome assembly GCA_009660295.1 of Lophius piscatorius. NCBI lineage: Eukaryota > Metazoa > Chordata > Actinopteri > Lophiiformes > Lophiidae > Lophius > Lophius piscatorius. The sequence continues at coordinate 11,246 of VRLP01009243.1, forward strand.
GAGAAACGATCCGTCATGAATTCCTGACTTTCACATATTTATGGTTAAAACAGGAGGTTGAGGCGTAGAAACAATAAAAAAGACCAAAAAGATTCTTTTATTTTACTGTAAATTATTTTACTGATTATTATTATTAACCCTTTAATCAAACAATGAAAAGAGTATTTTTCTGCATATTTTATTTCTTAATTTTCTTCTTCTACAGATTTAAACCTCCTTTAGGTTTTTTGGACCGATCTAATTGAATTGTTTACATAATTAACAGATTCATGTTGATTCTCTGAAATTTGGAAAACATTATTACTTAACAAAATCAAGGGATTGAACTAAACTAAAGTTCTGATTGAAATATATGATGTTGTTGTTGGTCAATAAAGTCATTTCTGTGATCTTAATAACTTTACAGTAACATCAGTGATGTGACGCATTTAGTAGCTTCTTCATCTTCTTCTTCTTCTTCATTCTTCTCTGGTCTGTTCCCTTCAGGGTCTCCACAGCAGATCATCTGTCTTCATCTCCCCCTGTCCTCATCATCCTCCTCCGTCACACCAACCAACTGCATGTTCTCTCTCACCACCTCCAGAAACCTCCTCTTTGCTCCTCCCCTTCTCCTCCTGCCTGAAGCTCCATCTCCAGCATCCTTCTACCAGTAGATCCACTATCCCTCCTCTTCACGGGTCAGAACCATCTCAATCTGTCCTCTCTGACTTTGTCTCCAGGACGTCTCACCTGGACTGTCCCTCTGATGTCTCCTTTCTAATCCTGTCCTTCCTCCTCACTCCCAGAGAACATCTGAACATCTTCATCTCTGCCTCCTGTCTTCTGCTCAGAACCACCGTCTCTAAACCATCCAGCAGAACTTCTCTCACCTCCATCATGGAAACCTTTCCCTTCACACCTCTTCTGTCACAGATAACTCCTGACACCCTTCTCCACCCACTCCACCCTGCCTTCTCTGGCTTCTCCACCTCTTCTCCACAGTCTGAACAGTTGAGTCCTTAAACTCCTGCACCTCTGGTGACCTGGGCATACATACAGTACCTGTGGTGAAGCTCCTTGTAGAAGACATCGCCAGCTTCACATCGGGGTCCTGGTCCATGGCCACAATGGTGACCTGTCTGTTTTTGGCGGGCCACTCCATCACCGCATTGTTTGCCCCGCTGCAGAGGTGAAGGGTCATGCCCACGTAGTTGCTGTAGTTGGCATCTCTTCCATTCGGGTAAGCGCTGATACCGAACGAGTAACCCTCTGAGTTGTAGAAACAATTGCTTTTAACAGAGACGCCAGCTGGAGTGGTGGCGAGAAGGCCCGTGAAGTTCCGGATTAGCCAGACGGCATTGGGGCAAACGGTCTCTGTCAAAGTGATGTCATCAATCAGGATGGCGCCGGTAGAGTTGTCTAAACCTCGGACGCCTTGGAAGAAATAGCGGAACCTCTTTGTCACCTTGAGAGTCACTTGCGATATTTTCCAGCTGGCATTTCCGTCACCTGGAAGACCGAAAGTTTAGAGACTGGAGAGTAATGTGCATCGATGAAGCACTTCAGAAACCTTCTGGTTAAAAGGAAATGTGTCCTGAAATCTAGCGACAGACTCAACCACAAGGAGGAACTTACCTTTAATGGTGTGAACCTTCCTGTTGCTAGATATGGCCCCCGTTCCATCATCAGTCCTGATCCAGATCACCAGTTTGTCCTCCGTTGTGCCGGTCATCCTGTAGAAAAACTGCAGGCATTGTTCATCTTTCCTTGGGTAGAGGATCCGGGACTCCAGCAGGGCACTGGATCCAACAAGGCCCGAAGACGTGTCGAACTTCATATAGTAACCAGAATCTACAATGAGAAGTGTCAATGGTCAAGTAGTAACCAGAATCTACAAAGAGAAGTGTCAAAGGTCATGTAGTAACCAGAATCTACAACGAGAAGTGTCAAAGGTCATGTAGTAACCAGAATCTACAAAGAGAAGTGTCAAAGGTCATGTAGTAACCAGAATCTACAAATAGAAGTGTCAAAGGTCATGTAGTAACCAGAATCTACAACGAGAAGTGTCAAAGGTCATGTAGTAACCAGAACCTACAAAGAGAAGTGTCAAAGGTCATGTAGTACCCAGAACCTACAAAGAGAAGTGTCAAAGGTCATCTAGTAACCAGAATCTATAAATATAAGTGTCAAAGGTCATGTAGTAACCAGAATCTACAAAGAGAAG
>VRLP01009244.1:0-13446 GCA_009660295.1 Lophius piscatorius
GTGCCTCTGTGATTTAATTACATGGCTCTAGTGCCTCTGTGATTTAATTACATGGCTCTAGTGCCACTGTGATTGAATTACATGGCTCTGGTGCCACTGTGATTTAATTACATGGCTCTGGTGCCTCTGTGATTTAATTACATGGCTCTATTCCCTTTTCGAAGTAAAGACAGGGCTCCAGTCTCACTGCAATGTGAAGCCAGGCTCTAGTCCCTCCATGACTTAATGATGCGACTCTTGCTGTAGTTTTCTATAGTACTAGAACACTAGAACACCTTTAAATATTTATATATTTACTTATATAGTACTAGAACACTAGAACACCTTTGAATATTTATATATTTGCCAAAATGCCATGAATACGAACCGTCCACCATGAAGAACCTTTCAGGACCCGTTTGTGACCGGTCCCTGAACCAGAGGACTGGTTCTCTGATTTAATGGGCCTGTGTCCCGGGACGGTTCTAGCTTAAACTGGGTTTGGGTCCCACTGGAGGCGAAGGCTGTGACAGAAATAGCAGAACCTGATCCAAGGTCCCCAGAGCCCACGTCCTGCATTTCTCAGAAATACAGAACATTTGTTTGTCCGGCGAGAGTCGGCCCGGCTGCAGCTCAGCAGCAACAACAACAACCTTGAAGCTTGTTGTTCAGGCAGGCGAAGCGTCTGTCTGTTTATTCAGCTGCTGGTGGTGAAAGACGAGGAGTTTTACCTGAATCAGTAAAATGACTCTGTCTTGGTCAGTCTGAAAAAAAAAGAACCTTCAAACAAAACAAAACATACGGGTTGTTTAGAACAACTTCTTACCGCGATACTGTGTTTGTCTGTATACTGATAGGAAAGATGTGACTGTAGTGTCTCTGACGTAGTGACTCCGCCATCGTGCCCAGATGACATCATTGCAACAGCAATGTAATAACGTGGCTCTGGTGTCGGTATGATGTCATGCCTGTGTGACGTAATGCTGTGGTTCTTTTGTCTCTCTTATGTAATGACGTAGCTTTAGTGTTTATATGACGTAATGACATATCTCTAGTGCCTCAGTGATGTAATGATTTAGCTGTAGTGCCTCTATGACATCACGTCTATGATGTAATGACGTGGTTTAGTTTTCTCTGTGACTTAATCATGGGGCTCTAGTGCCTCTGTGATGTAATAACACGGCTCTAGTGTCCGTGTGATGCTTGTCCTCTGCAGAAAAGCTGACCCTGATAGCTAGTTAGATAGATAGCCACATTTGCCGGTTATTAGTTGTATTAGCATTAAAATGGCCGCTTGGATACTCCGCCCAATCCCATCCTTGCTAATAATGGAACTTTGAAAGGTGACCTTCAAATCTCATTCCACTAATGCATTATCTTTGTTTATTTGTTTACACTGGAGCTAACGTCCTTAGCATCGGTATATGCATTTTCTGCAGCAACCCTGACCTGAGGGCATTGACGCCGCGGCGATGCTGGAATCTTGTTTTGCACGCCGTACTGTGATCTCTCAGAGACGGTGCCTGTCAGCAGTGTTATGGTGAGATTAGAGGGAACTTTTTGCCTTGAAGGCTTTTGCACCTTGGGTAAAAATTCTGTCGCTGACCCTGGTGGCCAGTTTGCCGGGACTCGACAGCCCGCCTTTGAGCCGGGTGGTTGAAATGATGAAAGGTGTAGGTGTAGGTGGAGTCGCTCAAGGAAGTCCCTGAGCGCTGCTGTCTGTGCTGTCCTGATTCATCTTCACTTCTTGCAGACAGAAAGTCTGTATTTCTTCTCCCTCACTGGTGGAGCTGTCTCCGCATGTGTGTGTGTGTGTGTGTGCTCACCAACACCGATACCGTTTATTAAGCTTGTTAGCATAACAGAATACAGGTTGGTTTCCTGCTGGCAAACTGTGTTTAGTTTCAGTGGATATAAATGACAAACGCAAGAATAACACGACTGGGAAAAATGCATGTTAGCATTCTTCATTTTCAGTAAGCTAGCATCGTATCATAGGACGTTTTTGAAATGACCAGTTTTCAACAAGCCAGAATGTTAGCATTAGTTGTTTGCAGGCTTTTTTTATAGTATATATTATTTTCAGCAGACAACCATGTTGGTATTAATTGTTCGCAGGTTAGCTCGTTAGAATACATTGTTTTCAACCGGTTTGCACGTTGGTATGAGTTTTTTCAACAGGATAGCATGATGCCATTATTTGTTTGTAGGCTAGCATGTTACTATTCATAATTTTCAATGGGTTTTTGTCACAACAGGCTAGAGTCTTAGCATTACTGACTCCAAGAGGAGATTTTAACAAGCCAGTTCTCTATATGGGCATTAGTTATTTTCAGTAGGATAGCATGTTAGCATTGTTTTTGTTTAGTAGGCTATAATGTTAGCATACGTTGTTTTTGACGGTATAGGTTGTTAGCATGATTTTTTTCTTTACATGCTTGCATAATAATTTAAGTATGTTTTCAACAAGTATGTAGGCATGTATTCTTTTTATAACTTAGCATTAGTTGTCAGCAGTCCAGCATGTAAACATTAGTTGTTTACAATGGCCCTTATTAGTGGATCTCAATACTGCATGCTAATATTAGTTTTTAAAACAGGCTAGCACCTTAGCATTTTTTGTTTTATGCAGTCTAGAATATTAGGATTATTTTATTTCAACAATCCTGAATGTTAGCACAGGTGGCTTCAACAGGCTAGCATCTTCGCATTAGTGAAATACAACATGCCAGTATGCTAGCATTAGTTGTCTGCTGGTTAACATGTTAGCATTAGTTTTTAGGAATAGGCTAGTATGTCATCCCTTTCTTTTTTCTTCAGAGTGTTTTCGTCTCGAGGTTTACTTTCTCTTAAGTCTTGATTGGTACTAACTGGCCGGATGGTCAATGTGTGCAGGTCCTTTTAGCCCCAAGAGGCGGGGCTAACAACCTCGTCCTGACTGGTACAGACCAACAAAGACTCGTCTCCGGCAATCCAGTCTTCATACATCTGGACCTGGAGTCTAACAGGAAAACTACAGTTGTAATAAAACCCAGTCTGGCAGTCAGGATGAGTTGGATCTCTTTATTTTCTTCTCTATCGACTGTAAACAGTCTTGGCGTGCGGCTGCCACCTCCCTCCCCTGACTTCCTGCCTTCCAGCGGCAGCAGTCAGCTGATATTAGCTCCTGTTCACACTCTGCAGACAGTAGGAGTCTCACAATGTGTCTCTGTGGCTCCAGGAGGCCTCGTGTGATTAGAGAATTAGAACGCCGTCAGATGACAGGAAGTGTTATGACAGCCATCTTTGTCTCATTCGCTCCGGCGCTTTCTTCTTCGTTGCTGACAAGTTGCAGACTTTGTGATGAAGAACAAAGAGATGAAGAAGTGTAGGGGAAACGGCTCCTCTTGGCCTCAACTTTAATCTCCTGCAGAGATTCTAACTTTCACAGGTAAACAGAGGAGAGTAAAAGGCAGACATAGGACAAGCTTTGAAGTTTCAATTTAGCTAATAAAGAGAAACATGCTGTGTAGCATCATAGCTATCATTTTCCATATTCAATAAACCTTGGCTAAAGTCAACCAATTCCAAATGGTATTCCTAATGTTAACTGATTTAGGTTTTAGTGGCTAATACTATCTTACTTTAAGTATAGTTGCTAATGTTAGCTAATTTTGCTTAACGTAGCTAATTTTAGCTTATTTTGACTGATATTGCCAACATTTTTTCTAATTTCAGTTCTCATACTTAAACCAAGCCAATATCAGTCAATAATTAAAGTTGGCTAATGTCAGTCAACATCATAGCTTACACTAGCTAATATTAACTCTCGATGCTCTCATAGCTAACATTAGCATATATGAGTAATAAGAGTTGATGTTAATGTTCATATTAATGTCAGTTAACATCATAAATGACATTTGCCAATGCGCGTAAACCTAGCTAACATTAGCTTAATTTAGCTTTGATAATTAATGTTAGCAAATTTTAGCTCACAGCTCACATCAGCTAATGTCAATAAACTTATCCAATGTTAGCTAATGTTGGCTCTCATAGCTAACATGAGGTAATTTCAATAACATAACTAATGTTTGCTAATTTTAGCTCTCATAATTATCGCAGCTAATTATTGACATAACTGAAAATGTCAATAAATAAAAATAGTTATCACCAGCTAGTTTCAGCTCTGATAGCTATTGTTAGCTCGTTTTATCTCTCATATCTTTTCCAGATATCACAGTTCTAATCAAATAATTATCATCAAACAGCCGTCTCCAGAGAAAGTGTTAAAATGAAACGAAGTTGGAGTTCTTGAAGGTCGTTTCATCGGTAAACTTAAATCTCCTGCCTCCGCTCTTAACATTCTTCGTTGAGTAATTTGGCATTTTGAAGGTAGCTATTATAAATCAACTTCTATAAGTAAACATTTCACATATCACAAGGTGGGAGCTCCCTTTGAAGCATAGAAACGCACAACCCAGAAACATTTATTAACATTTGATTGTTAGTATATGGGGGTTTGATATTTTAGGTTGTTTTACTTTAGGTGATAATATGTTTGCATTATTTATGAGTCATACATAAATTCCTTCTGAAAGCAAGAATTGCGACAGTTTATATTATATTTGATACATAAACCGGCCAGCCTCATCATTATATCCACTGATAGGTGAAGTCAGATTACCTTTGATTATCTGGTTACCATGGTTACCTGCCTTTTTGTCCGTTACGGGACAGAATAAAAGTCCGGCACAAAACGTATCGTTATCTTTCCTCTAAAGATATTCTGTTCAGCAGAAAGTTAAAGTACGTTTTCTTGTTTTTGCCCTTCATTTGCATCGTAAATCCAGAAATAAATCCAATTAAACAGATTATTCTCTTTTTCTCAAAATACATGCATGCAATGTATAAAATAAGCTGCTTACTGGACAAAAAAAATAATCCCAGATAAAATCCACATGCTTTAAACGGCGGCGGTAAAAGGCCTCAGTGAGGCGAAACTAGAGGTTATAGATTGGAAGCTATGGATTTACGAGCAGCCTCTTTCTCTGTCTGCAGCGGGAAAAGACAAACAAGCCTCTGTGTGTGTGTAAGTGTGTGTGTGTGTGTCTGACAGATACACACTGGAATAAAAGGCTTTGTCTCTGCAGGATTAAGCAGAGCGCTCCTGATGAGACCCGTGTGGTAAACCCGGAGAGGAGGACATGGTCCAGAGGGCCTCAGAGCCTCTGGCTGAGACTCCCTGCAGGAAGGAAGCCTTTGACCTTCCAGCCTCATCTGATGGATGAGAGTTAAAGGCTTGTTAGTCCGAGTAGGCTGGAAGAGTGACTCCATTGTTAGAACATCAGGAAGGCCTTCCATCACAGAATGCACAAGGGGAAAGAAACAACCAGACAGATTCCCCGAAACGTGGTGAGAAGAAAGAACTGATATGACAATGGTAAATTGTCCTCTTAAATGTCCATCATGTAGTCAAACTTAATACCTTACAGTGTCATGTCAGTGGACAAAACCTGATAAACCTATTTCTAGGGTGTCCTCCCTGGTTACTAACACAGTAAATTGCCCTACTGCTTGTCCTTCCTGTGTACAGAAACACTTTGGTTTCCTCTGGAGTGTCTTTCAAGTGGACAATATATTACAAGTGGACAAAACATAATAAAAAGTATTTTAAGTTGTTCATCCAGTCGACAAAATATTACAAAGTGACCTCAAGGGTGTCCTTCTAGGTGACCAACATTGTACATTGCCATATAAGTTGTCCTTCCATGGAACAAAACACTATAGTTACCCTCACCCTCACCTTACCCTTTATCTTCAATGGACAATATGTTACAAAGTACCCTCTAGGGTGTCCTTCAGTTAGACAAAACATGATAAAACTATTCCTATGGTGTCTCTCAAGCGGACAAAACACTGTTGTTACCTTAGCGATCTCCCTGCAGTGGACAAAATATTACAAATTGTCCTTTAGGGTGTCTTTCCATGGAATAAAACACTATCGTTACCCTCACAGTGTCCCTTAAATGGACAAAATGTTACAAAGTACCCTCTTGGGTATCCTTCAGTTGGACATAGTATGAGAAAATTACCTTTAGGGTGTCGTTCCAGTCGACAAAAATTGACAAACTCACCTCTAGAGTTTCCTTCCAGGGGACAAATCACCATAGTTACCTTTGGGGTGTCCCTCCAGTGGACAAAACAAGATAAATTTCTTCTTGGGTGTCCTTTCAGTGGATAAATCACTACAAAGTTACCTCTAAAGTGTTCCTCCCTGGGACAAAACATGATTAAGAGCTTTTAAGATGTCTCTCCAGGTGACAAACATGCTCAACTGCCCTACAGTTGTCTCTAAGGTGTCCTTCCAGTTGACAAAAAAAAGGTTAAGAAGATAAAATGACCTTTTGGGTACCCTTTCAGTAGAGAAATGTGATTTTTACTGCCCTTGCCCCTTAGACACGGGATTTAAGAGAAGGTACAGTTTTTATGGGAGGTCCGTGAGACGTCGTTGTGTCACGTGGATGTAATAACACAATTATGACATATTTTCCCTCCTCATTAGGACGGCACTCTCAAAACGATGATTCACGTCTCAGCTGTAAGAGATGGTTTTTATTTGTGGTCCTGGTTTTACATCTATTTCCTGGCAGAGATGGACCCCGATACCCATCAGTCTTTGCTCACAGTGCCAATAAGTCACATTAGAAGCAACATATCAAGAGTAATCGCAACCGTTGAAACGCATCCAGAACAAATAAGATCAGGTGGAGCTGCATCGGCAGAAAATCTCCACAGAGACACTTAGACTGATTTAGATTTACGGCACTGCATTATGAACGCTCCGCAGTCCAAATGGGTTCATTGTTACAGTAAATGTTTATGTGGGTCTCCAAGTGTTCTATTAAGGCCGCTCGCAATCAATAAAATCCATACGCCGGGCCTTGTAAAAGACCAGCGCCGGTAGCTAATGGCTTAGCAAAAATCACCACAGCTAATAGTCATAATTGGAGCAGGGCTTGATAATGTAGAAAAAGTGCAACGTCGACACGAAGCTGGAGATCCGACGCCTTTTCACCTCCGCTGAAATATCTGCGCTTTGTCAAACAGGAAGGAGTTTCTAATCCGGATCGCTATCCGAACGCTCCAACACGCCGTCCTCTTTGGAATAAGAGACTTAATCGGTTCGGCCAGACTCAGCCAGGGAGTAGAGTTTGTTTGTGAAGATGTGTGGAATTTTATTTTGTTAGAACATTTGGCGTCTTGTCGCCCGGGAGAAGGAGATCAAACCGTTTGAAGCTACTCTCTGTCGGCGATTCACGGACAGGCTTTCTCTTTTTTCCCCCAGGGAGGGGCTCAAAGGAGTTCCCTCTAATGTGTCCTTCCAGTGGACAAATCACTATAGTTACTGATAAAGTGTCCTTTCATGGGACAAAATATTACAACACGCCCTTTAGGTTGTCCTTCCAGTGGACAAATCACTATAGTTACTGCTAAAGTGTCCTTTCATGGGACAAAATATTACAACACGCCCTTTAGGTTGTCCTTCCACTGGACAAATCACTATAGTTACTGCTAAAGTGTCCTTTCATGGGACAAAATATTACAACATGCCCTTTAGGTTGTCCTTCCACTGGACAAATCCCTGAAGTCCCCTCTAGGCTCTAGAGTGATACGAGTGAGGACTTCTGGTCATTAGCAAATTAGCCACGCTAACTGATGAGAAAAAAAGCATGTCTCTTACAGTCACATAGACAGCAATCTGCCATATCATTATAACCACCCGCCTGATATTGTGTAGGTCCATGAGTATCAGGACGTGTCATTTCCTGTTTTCATTGTTAGTTGACTGAGCAGTTAGGAGGATTTGTTAATCCCTCTAATACAATCTCATCTATTGTATTTGAGTCTGTGAAAAATCATTTATCGTCTTGTCTACATGAAAGCCTCCAGAGAAACCATCAAGCTGTCGGTGCTGCATCCATAAAGAAAGAAAAGTCCTAAAATGTCTCAAAAGAACTAAAGTTCTCCGTCAGAGATTCGTCTTCTGATGTCACGAGACCAACTTTTTAAGGGCTCCCGCGTTAAAACGCAGCCTGGAGACAGAAATCAATGTCTCAGCGGGTCGGCGCTAATTGTGCTCGCACTCCGACGTCAGTTAATGTAGAAAAAGATAAAGTAAGCCGTGTAGAAGAAATGACTCCCCGAGAGGCAAATGACTCTTTTTGACCTGAAAGACTGAACCAGCAATCTATACCGCGGCGCTACATGCTGTAAACACCACTGGTATTGATGTGTCAGGGTTTTACAGAAAGTCAAAGCAGGAAGCAGCTCTTTGTCTGCCGTGTAATTGCTTGCACAATCGGCGACGAGCCGACATAAAGGAATGACGTGTGGGTCGTGACCGGGCACGGCTCTGGAAGGGTCCGATCTGAATGTGAGAACTAAACGGGTCAGAGGAGACACTGTTTAAGGACAGTAGATGCTGACTGGTGAATCTTCTGGGCTTTAGAATGCGGCAAAACATCCATCACTGCCAAGTAATCTTACTTAAATCCGAGAAGAGCGAGGATGAAGAGAAGATGAAAGATTTATTACAGCAGATGATGTGTGATGATTAGTCTATCAGAAAGTCTTTGGCGCTCAGACTCTTAAGGGAGATTGTGATCCAAAGTTCCCCGTCCTGAGTTATATCCCTTCTTTGGAAGTCAGGATATACTGGTGGTGGTGGCCGATGACTCTGCATAGACTGATTAAGCTGTGTGGACTGGGTGGAGTTTGGTAGGTGGAGCTGATGATGACAGCATGAACATGCAGGTGACTGAGACGTGGAGACGTGGTGGTCTTTAAGTGGCGTATGGATGTGTGAGATGGTTTCTTGACGGCCCCCTCGTGTCTTGAAATCTTCTTTCATGATCAGCTGGTGGTCTGATCTGTCTAGGTCCATCTTAAATATTCTTGAAGTGGACTTTTGATTGGGTTGATGACTAAAACCGGTCCTCTATGATCTTATGCTGGTCCTTAAGTGGTCTATAATGGTCTTTTCATGGTTTATTATGGGATGTATACGGTCAATAATGAACTTAAAGGTCGGAGCTGGTTTCTTGAAGGACTAAACTCTTTTTTCTTCAAATTTACACTTTTCTTTTAATTGTCCACGATGGACTTTTGTGATCTTTGCTGGATCTTGCAGGGTCTAGAATGATCTTTTTGCATTCTATGCAGGATATCAAGGGTGTGAACCGTTAATGTGAGCGTTAATGTTCTTCAACTGGTGTTTAAAGCGTCAGAACTGGTCCCTGGATGGTCTAAACTCACCTTTAATGATTGCACACCGGTCCGTTTTTGGCCTTTTTGTGATCTGTCCCGCAATTCTGATGATCTAAAAGCATCTCAAATGCTCATAAAGTGGCATCTTGATTGTCTGAATTGGTTTCTTGATGGACCAAAATGGACTTTAATGGTCATACATCAATCCTTTAATGTTCCAACTTTGTCCCCTTTGCTGTCTATAGAGGATATTAAAGGTCTGAAGTGACTTTCAATGTTATTAAAGTGGCATCTGAATCATCCAAACTGGTTTCTTTATGGATACAAATGGTATTTAATGGTCTTACAACGGTGCTGTAGTTGTATGGAATTGTATTTTTTTGCAGGATATTAACAATCCCTGATGTTCATACAGTGGAATTTAGCTCATCTCTACTGGTTTCTTGCCGTTCCTTCACTGGTCTGGAATTATCAGTGCTCCATTAATGGTTTATACTGGTATTATTTTAGTCTATGTTGGGTTTTAAATGATCTTTTTATGTTCTTAAAGTGGCATCTTGATCATCGAAAGTGGTTTCTGCGGTGGATTAAAATGCTATTTAATGGTCTTAGACCGAAGCTGTAATGGTTTAGAATATTATTTTTTCCCTGGTGTTTGTGCAGGATATTAAAGGATTCAGTGTTTACATGATTTTAACTGTGTAGATTTCAGTTATTTTTGGTAAATATTCATTTCAGAGACACATTATTTGAGCAAACCTCTGCGTTTCTCCCGCCTGCATCGCCTCTGCACACATAACACTGACGCCTCCAGGACCACGGAGGTGAAACCGGACCTCTAAACAGACCATGATGGATTTCCGAGGTGAAGTTCGCCTCAAGTGCCTCATTCCGCGCGGGAAAGGAATCCCGACACCCTTGAAATGAGATTCCTGGAAGGCTGGCGTCCATTCAGCGGCGGCAAACTTCCTCGCCGTGGAACCCTGACCTCCTGCTCATTACTGTCGACTAACGAGGAGGATTTGTTCCCCTCAAAGCGAGAAAAGGTCACGCGTGTCCCTGGGGACTCTGAATGAGAACAACATCCTATTTGTTCCTTTATGGGATTGTTTCTTTTCCCGTCTCCGACCTCCGGGCGTCATGTGACGGAGCGCGGCGGTTCTCGACACCTTTCCGCCGCCGTGCGCCTCGATGCATCTTTCATAAGGCCTTCCGTCTGTTTGCAGAAGCTCCTACTCTCTGCCCGAGTAAACGGAGAGATGTGTGCCGAGGGACGGAGGAGGAGTGGAAATCGTGCCGCCGGAAGACAGGAAGTTTAATTGACCAACGTGCTGAGAGTCATAAACGTCATATAAAATTCACACCCGTCGTAACTGAAGTCCTCTGCCGCCATTAATATCATTAGCCGTCAGAGTTTTGCTGTTTGTTCAGTCTTAATTATCGCCTTGATTATGCGCCGTAATAAATCTGTCACCCGTAATTACAACCGCCACATCTGGGCCCTAATCCAACCGGCGCCGGATGGAGCTTTTTTTAAAAAAATGCAGCGGCGACTTGCTAATCTGGAGGCTGCAGGCGTGCAGGTGGCTCAGGAGGGAGACGCGGGGATTATTCTAATGCCTTCAGACAGCCGGCCGGAGCTTCTCACCGTCTGCACAGGTAGCAGCAGTTTGTCTCCACATCCGAGTCCAACAGAACCGCCATCATCGCAGTAACTATAAGCCTCACATGTGCCTCATTAGTCGTTGAACTAGTCTCTGGTGATCGTTTACTGGTTCTTTCATGGGCTGCGCTGCTCTTGGTCTTGGTCTTCTGAAAGTCTGAAATCTGCTTCTTCTGACCTTGTATTGTCTAAACTGGTTTCCTCGTGTTCAAATCTGGTCTATTATGGTCTCATACTGGATCGTTCGGGTTCTGTTCCAGTCATGCGGGGGACTATCCTGAGTTTTTGACGGTCCAAAAATGATTTCAAACCCTCATAAAGAGTAATAATTGACCCGGTTTTATCTAAACTGTTCTTTAATGAGCATGGACCGGTTCTTGCATGGTCTTTTTCTACGGACTATTCTGGTCTTTCGAGGGTCTGAAATGGTCCTCGATGGACTTCCTCAGACATTTTACTGTCTAAACTGGTTTCTTCCTGTCAGAACTGGTCCTTTACGGTCCTATACGGGCTCTTTAAGGTTCTGTTCCAGTAATTCCGTGGATTCTCCTGGTTCTTTTGGAGGTCTGAAAGGGTCTCAATGCACCTCCTGTGGCCTGAACTGGTTTCTTGATGGTCAAACCCGAACATGTACTGGTCCTTGGATGGTCCCATCTGGTGTTTTTGTTGTCGGTGTTAGAGTGTAGATGGTCTAACCTGACCTGATGATGGTCTTCTAGGGGACTGTTGATTGTTTGAGATGGTTCCTTGATGGCGTCCTTCTGTCTATAATCCTCTTAAGTTCATGCTTTCATGGTCTGATCCGATATATTTGTGGTCTAGGATGAACTTCCACGGTCTTAGTAAATCTTAAATTTCTCCTGATTCGGTTGATCTGATCTAGTCTATTATAACCTCACACTGGTACTTCTATTCATTGTTTATTATCAACATGATTTATGATTAATAGGGTCAAAAACGACCTTGAAATGTCTTAAAAGCGGTGGTTAGTTTGTCAGAACTGGTTTCATGAAGGACTAAACTCTTCTTATTTTGAATTACACTCTTTCTTTACTCGTCTTCATTAGACTTTAGTGGCGTATGCGGAATTTGAGATTGTCTAAAATAATCATAAATGGACTTAAATGGTTTAAGCAGACGATTAATTGTCTAGAATTATCTCTTTGCACTCTATGAAGGATATTAAAAGTCTAAAGTGACTGTTAAGGTTCTGAAAACGGTGTTGTAAGCACCGGAAACTGGTTTCTTGACGGTCCAAACTCACCTTTATTGATCTTACACCGGCCCTATTTGGTCTTTTCGTAATTTTGATGATATAAATGATCATAAAGCGACCTTTTGAATGCATTGGTTTTTTGAATGACTGAAATTGTCTTTACCGATCCCACGTTGAGGCTTTAATGGTCTAGAAGAGTTTTTTTGTTGCGCTCTGTGGAGGTTATTGAATGTCTGAAGAGACTTTCATTCTTCTTAAAGTGGCATTTTGATTGTATTAACCTGTTTTCTAATGGATTTAAGTTGCTATAATGATCTTAAATGGTTTAGAATTACCTTCATGTGGTCTATTCAGGAGGTTAAAGGTCTTAACTTTCTATGACGCTCATGAAGGGGAATTTGGACCGTCTGAATTGGTTTCTTTATAGTTCTAAATGGACTTGAATGATCAGAGCGGCCCCCTCGTGGTTTGTACTGGTCTCTGTACTTAATGTTACGTTTTACGTGGTTTAAAGTGATATTAAATGTTCTTAAAGGGGCCTCTTGATCATTGAAATGGTTCCTTGATGAAATAAAAGGGTATTTTATGGTCTTGAACTGATTTTTCTAGTAGTTTATGCAGGATATTAAATGTCTGAGATGATCTTAAATGCTCATAATGAGGCATTTTGATCGTATGAATTGGTTTCTTGATGGACTGAAAATCATCTGTAATCGTCATATACCTATCCCTTAATGGTCCAAAATGGTCTTTCTGCGGGATATTGACTATCTGAAGTGGCTGTCATTGTTGTTAAAGTAGCGTATGAGTCTGAACTGGTTTCCTGATGGACTATAATGGTCCTAGTGGTGTTACACCAATTCATTAATGCTCTAAATAAGTCCTTTTTTTGCATTTTATCCAGGAAGTTAATGCTCTAAAACTATTTGTATTGCTTATAAAGGGGAATTTAGATGGTCAGAACTGGTTTCTCTGGCTCTGAAATGGTCCTATAATGGTTTTCTTCTGGGGTTTGTTTGTTTTTTTGTCAACTATGCTGGACTTTCGATGGTCTAAATGATCTTAAATGCTCCAGAAGTGTCTTTATATTACCCAAACTGGTTTGTCCTGAAATGGGATTTAATAACTTCTATAATTGTGTTTTTCAGGACATTAAAGGTGTAAAGTGACCTTCAGTGATTTCTGAGCTGGGTTCTCGGTGGTCTTAATGATCTCAGTGGTCCAGTAATGGTAATAATAATAATAATAATACATTTAATTTATAATGCACTTTACATTTGGATCAAATCTCAAAGTGCTACAAAGTAAAAGCAGATAAAAGCATAAATAAAAAATAAAATAA
>VRLP01009245.1:0-13444 GCA_009660295.1 Lophius piscatorius
TCCACAGACGAGGGGCAGCAGAACAGAAGGCCCGATCACCCATGGTGCTGAGCTTAGTCCGGGGAAGGAGGAGGCGGTATGAGTGGGTAGAACGGAGGGATCGGTTGAGGTCAGTGGGGTGAGTAGTTCTTTTAGGTAGGGGGGTGCGTTACCATGGATACACTGGTGAGTGAGGAGAGAGATCTTATAATCAATCCTGGTGGAGATGGGAAGCCAATGAAGGGACTGAAGAACGGGGGTGATGTGTTCGTGTTTACGAACTCTCATCAGGATTACTGATTATCCTCGGTTTGGTCCAAACGCGTAGGGCGAAACAACGCTGTCCTGCCGCCATATTTAAATTAATGAATAAAGTAATTTTGCCAAAATTAAACACGACCGCCTTTGTGCTGCAGCTAGAGGGATTGAGGGGGCAGAGAGCTGTTGTCATTCTCTTCTGCCTCCCAACCTTCCATCCACGGGTGAGACAGGATATCCTCCAGAGTGGGACGGTCCGCCGGCTGATATGACAGACACCAGCGAATCAGAGACTGGCATTCTGGCAAGGACAGGACAGGACAGATATCAGATAGGAGCTTGTACAAAAAACACAAGACAGACAATACAAGATAACGATAAATAAAATAAAATGTACAAGGGAGCAGAATTAATATCTATAAATTAAAGTGATAAAAAAACTAAGTAACAGGATAATGACCTTAGATGAGTATTTAAAAGAATTAAAAGATCGGACAAGCATACAGAAAAAAGGACAATCAAAAAGGATCCATGTACCAGTTAAAAGACGGACTGTAGAGGGAATGGATAATTCAAAATTTGTTTGGCAACAAGGAGAACTTTGGCTCACCTGTGGAAACCTGCCTAGTGAAAAGGGGCGTGGCCTGCACAATCTCCTCGTCGGATTGGAAGGGGATGTCGCCGCAGACCAGGTCAAAGAGCAAAATACCGAGAGACCAGACGGTGAGCGAAGCTGCGGAATAGGAGCGAGACAGGATCCACTCAGGAGGACTGTACACCCGGGTCCCTGAGGAGAGAGGAGGTGTAGGTTCTGATTGGTTCTATTGATCAATAATCATTCATTTGTGTTTCAGATGAATTGTTGATACGACGTCACAGCTGCGTATGTCTTTAGGCCAGTTCCACAATCTGTAAACCCATACAGCAGAGCTGGTCTCACTGCCATCCTGTAAACATTCCCTTCACTCTTGCTGCTATTCTTCTCACAGGTCACTCCTGACACTCCTTCACCCACTGTACCATACCTCCACCTCTCTAGGATTTCTTCCATCAGCACCATGCTCTCACTACACATAGCAATGTCATCCACCAACATCATTGTCCCTGGAGAACCCTGCCTGCCCTCATCTTCCAGCCTTTCCATCATCATTGCAAACTAGCAGGGGCTCAGAGCCGACACTCGGTGCAGTCCCAACTCCCACTCGAACCCATCCGTCACTCTTCGTGCACAAATCACCACTGTCATACTGCTCCCATACACAGCCTGTACCACGCTAACATACTTGTTTGATTGGTTCTACTGATCAATAATCGGATAATCTTCGTTATGACATCATAGCTGCGTCCGTTTACCTTCAAACTCACTGTACGGCGTCTGTTTGAGCGGCGCTCCTGATCCAAAGTCGATGATCTTGACTTCCAGCGTCCTTGTGTCGACTATGATATTCTCGTCTTTGATGTCTCGGTGGACGACGCCGTGGGCGTGAACAAAACACAGCGCCTCAATGACCTGACGGAAGAACCTGACGGACAGGAAGAACATTGAGACCAGATCTAGACAGAACTGGACAGAACTAGATAGGATCGGGGAGGAGTACCTGAACGCAAGGTGCTCCGACAGCGCCCCAGTCTCTGTGATGAAGTCGAACAGGTCCTTACACTGCGGCGGTCGTTCCATCACCATTAAGAAGCCCCGTCCCTCAACCTCAAACCAGTTCAGCATGCGGATGACACCCGCATGACCTCCGACCTCAGACAGCCGCTGCAGCAGAGCAATCTCCATGGGAACAAGGCCAGCTTCACCTGGCTGAGGGGGGAGAGGGGGGTTTATTGAGTTTTACTCCTCAGTTAGACAAACTCACAGAACATTCACAAAACACAAAAATCACAATATCATCACTGTCCATGACAATAATAAAAAATACTTTTGTTGATGCATTTTCAGGAAAAATCCTTTTCAACTAAATAATTTTATGTATGCCTGATGGTGTAACTGAAGCATCTTTGTGAACACAGACTGTTTCACCAGGTATTCCCCTACGGATGGTGTTGGTGGAGGGTCCCAGTTTATAAGAAAAAAAAAGAATGAGGGGTATACTACAGCGTCATATTCTGAACCATGACATCAGAGGTGGGACAGACCCCACCTACGGCTGTGATTCACCTGTCAGTCCAGCAGAGGGCGGAGCTAACCCAAGCTCTGAATCTACAGATTTACTAAGTGGATAATTTAAAAAAATGTTTACCTTAATGTTAATAGTAAACTAGACATCATTTTCTAACATGTTACTTTAAACAATTAATGAACAATAACATTAGGTTGCTCACCAGTCTGGTCCATTGCTGAACGCTGTCACTGGAAATCTTCTTAATGGCAACCTGAATGGACAAAATTTACACTGAAAATAAACAAACCGCTCAACAGGATTTAAATATTTATTGTTTATGAATTTAGAAGATTGATTAGATGCTGACCGGAAGTCCATCAGAGAGTCTCTGGCCTGAAAACACCGACCCAAAACCACCACTGCCAAGCATGGAATCACAACTGTATTGGCTCCCAAACGGTTCATTGACTGAAACGGAACACAGAACATGTGACAAACTGACCACACCGGACCGTCCTACTGTTTGAGCCTTCGAATCAGTGACTGTTAAAAACAGGCTCTGGTTTAAGCCAATTTAAAACTAGTATAATTTAAACTAGGTAGCTCAAAAAATCTTAATGATTAAAATAAAAAAAATTTTAAGTCATATTTAACTTTTCTTACCATTTCTTCCTCGTACCTCCTCCTCAGTCTGAAGCTCTTTGGATACTTTCTTCAACATTTTCAACCGTTCAGTCAAATAAAGCCAATAAAATTCATCATGTTGTAAATTTATCTACGTTTTAATCCCCAAACTTTTATTCCCCCCAGTTTTTAGATTAAGTTTCAGCCCAAAAAAAAGGAATTAAATGATCTACTTTGGCTTTTAACTTATTTAAAAAATTGTAAACATCAAGTCATCAAAACGTCCGTTGATTATTGTTCCTCCTCTTTCACTTTCGATGCTTTATTCTAAATTTATAAGGCAGTCCGTCTTGACCACGCCCACGCCGCCCTCGCGTATCCAATCAGCGCAGAGGAGTGTGCTCAATGTTTTGATCCAACCGGCCAATCAGATTCAAGCTACGATTAATCTCATTAGATATTTAAATTCCGGAATGGAATTCGTAGAAATGAGAACCGCTTGCTGCTGACAGGAAAGTTAGGGCGGTTTCCCATAAAGATTTGCAAATGCGCGCACGCGTACGTGCATGAAGAGTTGAGCGCGAGCTCTGCAACGGTTCCTCTTCATTGCGCGCTTTCTTCTCATTCAGTAAGGTGTTTACTTCCAGGTTTAACTGATGTTCTTAGTACTCAATTTAAAAGGATCAAATTATATTTATCTTTGAAATTATGTTTATGAGACAAAGGTCACCAAAATTAGACTATATTGATGTTAAATAAGCCTTTATTGATTCATTTATGAGTTAAAAATCTTAAACCAAAACAAAAGAAAACACAAAAATAAATCAAAATGAAACAAACCTTGTCTGTTAACAATAACAATATTATAATAGTTAACTGATTGGACCTCTTTTTTTCGTTCTATTTAAGGTAGTTTTTTAAATGTATGTTTATTTCACATGGTTTATGTAACTCTTACGTACGCTTGAATAGAGAAGTTAACTTTCAGCTGTCATAAAAACATTCATTTTGTGCAATATTTATCCTCCCATGTGTTTTCACTCCCGTTATTTTGTCATGTCCTCTTTGTGTCTATTCCAGAAATCAATAAATTACAACTTTGTCAATTTGTCAATTATCACTTTCTCGTGAAATTACAATTTTTCTTCTTAAAACGATTTAAAAAAAATATATAGTTAATATTCTTTTCTAAATTACAACTTTTCTCCTGTAAAATCATGACTTCTAATGTTGCAACTAAATTCCCACAAAACTACGACTTTTTCTCTTTAAATTATTGTTTTTATTGTAAAGATACAACTTTAATCTCGTAATATTACAATTTTATTCACAGAATCTTCTTACTTTTTTCTTACTCCCATAAAATTCTTACTTTATTCTTGCAAAACTGATCTTTTTCATGTAAAATTGACTATTCTTGTAATGTTTTTACTTTTTCTCGTAAAATTACTACCTTTTTCCTTCAACTTTATTCTTGAATACGACTTTATACTTGAAAAGTTACATTTCTTGTAAAAGTATGATTTAATCTCAAAATATTATGACTTTATTATCATTACCTATTATTTTTTTATTGTATATTATTATTTATTATTATTATATAATCATTTCTGAATATTGAAATACTATAGATGGAATTATTGCTGTGATGCATTCAGGTTTAATAAGAATTGTTAAACCTATGGCGTACAGTAGTGACATATTGTTTTTTTGTCTTGATAACATATTACTGATACAAATCTTTTGCTTAGGATTAGAAAAGTAGGAATGGAAGCAGGGAAACCAAATTTCTTCACAGTTAACATTAGCACAACTCACTAGCGTGAAGGAATCAGCTTGAAGATGTTTGTGTGAAGAAAAAATCTCCATTGTTTTCTTCAGAAACATTTTCCTCTTTTTATTCCAAGAAAAAAAGATATTTTCATCTCAAACAAGAAAATAAAATAAACAAACTTATAATATTAATAATAACAAGAATCAATCATTAAGAGGATAAGTATGACAATTCTCAAATTTTTCTCCTTTTTTTTTAAATTTGTCGTTATGACGATATTGGTCGTGGTCAATTAAACATGCAGCTAAATAAGTCTGATGACGATGATGGCGGTGGCAAAGAGGAGGAGGAGGAGGAAGAGGAAGAGGAAGACTAAAAGGAGAGATCGAGGGACGTGGTTGACCGTGGAGTCTTTGCTGGCACTTCCTTTCTGTTGGTCGACACAAAATGGCTGCCAGCGAGAGCGACAAGGGCATGATTTTGTTATTGGCAGCTAAAATAACAGTTTGCTAGCTCGCGCTAGCTCTAAAATATGATGAGCCTTCAGGTGTTAGCTTACTCGCTAAGGAGCATACAAACATCTTTTGTCACTTTTTACTGGCATTCCTGACAAAAATGGACGCCACTGGGAGCGTGAAAATTGGGAGGGGTGGTGTGGGTGTACAAATTTATTCATTTTCAAATTGTTTTAGCTTGACAGCTAAATTAACAGAAAAACGCTAGCATAAATAAACCGACTTTGTAGCTGTCTTGCTTAAGAAAATGCTCACTTGGCCAAAAGGACAACTCTGATTACCATGTTATATCTTCGTTAGCTTTCCTCACCTGATCGAGTAAGTTAGCAAGCTACAGCTCAGATCGTTGCTGGATGTTAGTGCCGATTAGTTTTAGTGCCGTCTTAAGGTCTGAAAATATATAAACTCACTGAGCTTAAAGGACTTAAGCGTGGTCATTTTTTGTAGTCATAGTATGGGACTAGCATAATTACCATGAGGAATAAAATAATTTAGCTAAGCTAAAAGCAACACAGCTTCTGGTGAAAACTTACATTCTACAAAGCATGCTAACTTAGCCGACAGCATACTGACAAATAGTACCTTTATTGAAGTCATCCCTTTTCAGTTCTTATTAGCACGGGACTAGCATACCTTGTACAGAATGGCGGCCAGTAGGCGTCACAGGAGGGAAACTAATATTGCTAGTGACAGCAATGGTATCATTAACAGAGACTGTTAGTGTGAATGAGCTAGATTTAAAACACAGTAAGACTTCAGGTGATAGCATGCTTACTTAACTGCGGAGCACGCTGTTATAGACTGTTCAATTCTGATAACCATTAGCCATTTTTGATGAGACTTTAAGCAGCAATGCTTACCACAAGGAGCAAATGAAGGGGTCCCTGCATGAAATGAGCTAAGAAGGGTGACTTTGCAATACTTATGCTAACTGTGATGCAACTTCATACCAGTAGCCATTTTATGAGACTATAAGTAGCAATGCTAACCACAACCTAGCTACTTGCCAGAGCTAAATAAACTAGCATGAAGCAGTTATTAATATTAATGAAGGGTGCCTGCATGAAATGAGCTACAAGAAGAATAACTTTGCAATAGCTAGCTGTGCCAATTGTAATACAATTTATTGGCATAGCTAAAATGACCTTGCTAAAAAAAACAGTAAGACTTCAGGTGATAGTGTTTTCTCTAGAAAGCGTGCTAACTTTACTTAAAGGATACTGATATACATAGTTCTTTTTTGATTACCGTTCCTCATTGAAATCAATGGCCCTGTTAGCCCCAAAGCTAACAGCTACCGGTAACATGACAGTCTAAAACTGATGAGTCATCAGCTTGGTCTGTTGAAGGCTAGCTTCCCAGTACGATGTCAGGAATCGCAACCTGGAGCCACGCCAGCGTTAATCGGAGCTCCACCTTAGAGGAAACCAGACCTGGAGGAGATGGGGGCCTAGACCACTACTGGTGGCGGTGGTGGGGAGCCGATGAGTTCAAACGTCTGCAGAAAAAAATAAGTGTGCAGTTCTTAGTTTGATAATTTTCCCTGGTTGGTCTCCTTCTCCTGGTCAGAGGCAGAACGGGCGTGGGTGGGGTTGGGGGTGGGGTCGGGATAGCGGAGGGCAGGGCAAAGGTCATAATTGAGTGTGTCGTCCTGTGACAACCGCTATCAGCTGCTGTCGGGCGATGGCTCCCGTTCTCGATGCATGGCAGCCGTCTGGTGCTTCATGCTGTCCAGGTACTCCTGCTGAGAGACGGCCAAAACTGAAGCCAGGATCTCGTCGTCCTCCCAGTCAGTCAGACCTGAAACAAGAGACACGCTTTAAAGGACATGAATGACCAATCAGAGCAGAGCACTGATCTGACAAGAGTTAATCAGCCAATCACCATCAGCGCTGTGTGACTACCATTCAAGAAGCGCGGGAATTCCTCTATTGCTTAGGGTCTACCTGAAGCATCATTTATTGTGCACTTGTCTCAAATAAAAAAGCTAGAATCAGCACAGATTTTTACTACGTTTCCATGACAACATTCTGGATGTGGAGGAAAAAACAGAAACTTAAAAAGAAGAATTTACAGAGCATTTTAGCGAACTAACATTAGCAATGCTAACTGGCATTAGTGAACTTTAGCAATGATGGCGGTAACAAGTGAAGATTAGTTATAATAACTACAGTTAATTAACTTTAGCTATGACAGCTGACTTTGGCTATGGTTAGGTATGATGGTTTGCATTAGCCATGATAGCTTATATTAGCTAACATTAGCCTCAATAGTGGACATTTGCTAAGTTTAGATATGATAGCTGAAACATATTAACTTTAGACATCATAGAGGACATTAGCGAACTTTAGCCATGAGAGCTGACATTAACGAACTTTTACCATGCTGGATGACGTAACCTAACTTAAGTGGTGCTAGCTGACATTCACTATCATTATTGTCATATCCATTGTCATTCCTACATTCTTAAGTTGATTTATGACCAATCCGTTGCAAAGCTACGCAAATTCGTTTCATATTGCTAATTAGCAAATGTTAGCATGCTAAAATACCAACCACAAGCATCACATATTTAATGAACAGTTGTGTTTTAAATGCTCAGAAAAAGGACAAAACTAATCACAAAAATGTGAGGCAAAATAAATGTGAAAATAAAAAAGTTTTTTTCAGGCAAACAGGAGATCTGAGGACTTCTTGTCACAGACATTATTCAGAATCCCTGAATTAACTGAGGGAAGTAAAGAACAGAGCTGTAAAAAAAAAAAAAACGTGTCTTGCTGAAGTATGCACGGTGCGATTTGGATAAAACTGAAGATTAATTGTGGAGGAAACATTTTGACGAGGACAGAAACAAAAACATCCTGGAGTAGATTCTCTCTGTACACTGATAAAAAAAAACAAGATTGCTGACAATAAACTTGACACAAGTCAGGCTCAGTAACCTCCTGTTGAGGTTTGACAGTAAACAGCAGAAACACCCTTTCAGCAGAAACATTAATAAAAGTAGTAGTACACGGTAGTAGTAATGGTAGACATTCGTAGCAGGTGTAATAGTGCAATGGCTGATGTGAGTTGCTCCGCCTCTCAAATGGCAGCCGATGTAGAACTCGATGGCAACTTGACAATTTGTTAAACAAAGGAGTTAACCAAAACTGGAGGGAGTTAATAGGAGTAGGTAGTTTATTGCAGTTAACTATTAGTAGCAGTCACAAGCTAATATCGGTACTCATGATGTGGCCTCTTGTAGCAGTTAGTAGCTTCTAGCATTTAATAGCAGTTAGTAGGGGTTAGCAGCTACCAAAGTGAGCAGGTAGTAGAAATAAGTGGCTAATTGCAGAAGAATCTAATAGCTATTACCAGCAATTAGGATTTCATAGTTAATAGTGATTATTAAATAGCAGCTATTAGTAACAGCTAGTAAACGTTAGCGGCTAGTAGCAGTTAGAGACAAGTGGCTGTTCGTAGCTAGTTGCAGTTATTCAGCAGTTAGATAGATAGTAATTATGAAATAGTAACCGGGTAGCAGCCGTATTAGCACTTACAAGCTTTTAGTAATTATCAGCTAGTAGATCTTTCCAAAAATCAATCCAGGTCTTCCTCCCACTAAGATTTATGTGTGTACAAAATGGACAGTAATCCAATCCAATCCATTAAATAGTTTTTGAGTTAATTCTGTACAGTGTTCTTTGTAAGAAAGCTCTCTGTAATTAACAGAACACAGACTACTACAGTAAAATATATATAAATATTGACATAATAGATCTCCTTAAACGGACTCATAGGCACAAAATTTGGACTAAATCGAACAAACATAGGAAATTATGTCAGAAAAACACCCCACCCCCACTTTACCCCCTAGTGAGTAAAGAATGAATTATTAGAGTAAAACACGACGTATAGAAGATATTTCTCCTCTAGGTGACAACCGAACTATGGCTGCAGTAATCATGCAGAATCACTGCAGAAAACATGACAGGTCTATTGAATGAACAAATAATTGTTCCCGTTAAAAAAAAAAAAAACATGTTTACTGCTTGAATTGCAATAATAACAGTCTCTGCGGTGTGCACTAAAACAGTTTTCATAACAAATAAGTATCCTACGAATCTGCAGTATTTTCCAATTTGTTCACAATGTCGGTCTATCCTGACAGTTTTTCTTGGACGGGTTTCTAAAGTTCATTATTTCTTACCTTCTCACTTATTTTTTTGGGAGTTGCAGGAGAAACAAACTCTCTGCTGTGGTGTACATATCAAATAGAAAGGGCCATTTATTTTTCCAATTAGGCACTTCTTCCGATTTTATTAGGAATGAGGGGGGCCCATTTAAGCCCACCTATTGTCTGAGTTTATGGCAGTGCTGAATCCAAGGACTCACATTTCAAACACACAATCACCAAACCCCAAAGTCACTATCACAGTCCGTCAGTCTTTGTCGGACTTTATAACCTCCCCAAATTAGAGGCAGAGTGAGCATCTGTTCGCACTCAAAAATAGTTTATCCCCCTTGTTTACCTCCGTTCACCGGGTGAGATATGTCTCCTCGCCAGTCCGGTGGGTGACAAGTGATATGAGATGAGCTGACTTGTAATAATAATAATAATAATAATAGAGAATTAAGAGTTGCTCCAGATTGCAACGAGTAGCTAGCAAAACATGGACTGCACAGGATGCCATGGGTTGGCAGGCTACCAGCGGATAGTATGGGACGAGCAGTAAACAGTCAACAAGTAGTAAGATTTGACAGTTTTTAGCAATTATCAGCTAGCAGTCTATTGTTTAAAGACAAATTAGTGATATTAGCATTAGTAAGCAAAGTGAGAATATGGGGCATCTTACCGAACGCTGTTGGAGACATCTCCTGCATGATGGCTCTGTACTCCAAATGATGATGGCTGGGTTTACTGGGACCTGAACAAACAGAGCTCAAGTTAGCGAATGCTAGCTATCAAAGCTAACATAAGCAAATGTCAGCTACCAAAGCTACAGTGAGCACTACTCAGGTATTATGTTTGCTAAGGTGAGATGACATAGAAACAAATCAATTTCTGTTGGTTATCATGCTCAAAATTACAAAATTGCCAGCTAGAATACCCAGAGTTAGATAATGTCACCTGTCATTACTTAAGATAGTTAAGGGAGGCTAATGTAGCGGATATTAGCTATTGTTAGCTATTATAACTAAAGTTAGCTAATTTCAGCTATCATAATTCCCATTGGCTAATATTAGCTATATAGTTTAAGTCAACTAATGTCAGCTACCACAGTTAACACTGGCTAATGTTTTCTTGATAGTTAAAGTTATAGCTTATATCAGCTACCATAGTTAGCTAGTGTCCGCGGTAAGAGAAAATGTAAGCTATCATACACAAAGTTAGCTGATGTCATGACTAAAGATGGCTAAGGTCTCTTATTTTCGCCAACAAACGTTATAATAGCTAATGTTAGCTATCAAAGTTAAAGTTAAGAAATGTCAACTATGACAAAAAACATAATGTTAGCTACCTTAGCTAAGTCATAATTTGATTGGTACCTGGTGCGCAGGGGGACGGGGGTTTGCTCAGGATGAGGGCGGCTCCGGCAGGCGAGGGGGGCTTGTTGATGGTCGACGGGGTGGTTGTGAGGTCAGAGTGGGAGGGGTCAGACTCGCGTTGTCGTGGCGACCGGGCACTCCAATCATCCAGACCGCTGGAGGCAGCCGCCGTGGCTGAGCTACAGGTGGCGCTGGCCTTCCGGGGCTGAAGGCGAATGGAGAGGACATTTAAGGAACGTTCCAGCTGTTCAACCAATCACTGTAACGTATTTCACCCTCACCTGTCGGGCCTGCTTCTCCTGGTCCTGCAACCACTGCAGGTATGACTCCCGCGCCACCTGTTCTTCGATGGCCTCATTGGTGGCCTCCCAATCAGTCGCTCGCTTCTTGTCCTCCAGCATCTGCTGCTCGATCCACGACTCCTCCGACGTCTTGATGGCCGACTTCATGAGAGACTGATCCGCGTACTGCGGAGAGAAATGCGGCGTCAGCAGACAAATTAGGGCCGGGCGATTAACCATTAATGGATCAAAATCTCAATTAAGACTCACATGTGATCTAACTTCTCAGATTCGATTCTGCAGTATTTTAATTCATGACATTCCTAAAACCCCTTCTTCAGGTCACATCATTTCTCTTTCTACCACTTTGTTTCATGAAGGCTACTTATATCTCTCTCTCTTAGCAGGAGCTAAGAGAGAGAGATATAAGTAGTCTGTGGAGGAGATTCAGTGAACTTAACCCTAAACTGCTCACAGATTAGTTTACGATACATATTCATTTTCTTAATGTGTATGTAACAAAGTGCAATATGATGTAAACTGAAGGACTCTTGATCTGTTGGTTCTATAGGACCTTCAAATTTGTTATATTTTGCACCATCGTATAATCTAAATTCAAAACAAATTATCATGATTCCCATATTAGTCAGACTCGCCCAGCACTAGTTCAGACGTAAACAGGGAACACACAGCATGTGCTGGGAGGGCTGGTACCCCAGGTTTGAAGGCGGGCAATCCTAGTCCGACCCCGATGGTGGCCTTGTTTGGGTTGACCACAGAGTTGTAGTGGATGTTGCGGTGGTAGCTCACTCTGATTGGCTCGTCATTGTTCTGGTGGATGCCATGGAAGGTGTTGATTGGCTCTGCAGCAGGAGGGAGAAAATGGCGGGATGTGATTAGCTGATTGTTTGCTGATTCATTTATTACATAGTTTCAAACTTTCAAAATCAGAATTCATTAAGCACTTCCATGATTATTTGTGTTTGTAATGAAAAATATTACTGCATTCCAGGCCTGTAGAACCAAAAATAGCCCAATTTACAATTCAAGGGATATCTAGCTGTCTCACTGAAAAATGATCAGACAAGAATTCAGACTAAAGAAAATCTTAACAAACATCAGTGAAGACAATAAAGACGGTCTCTGGCAAATCAGCTTCATTGAAGGTCCAGTTTGATTGGTTACAGAAATTGAATGAATGAATGTCCAGAACAAGTTGAGGCAGAGACTCTCACCTAGCCTTGGTTAGCGGCTAGTTTTCGCTACGGCATTAGTTTAGGTGAGCTTGGTTAGCAGTTAGCTTTTTTTTTGCCTTCAGTAACAGTTACATCTTCTTGAACCTTCATTTGTAGTTAGCTTTTATTAGCCTTCAAGGATTTGATATTAGCAGTTAGCGGTCTCACGATCCAAGGAGGTATTATTGGACATGATTAGCAATTAGTATTTCAGACCGTCTTAGAAGCTTCTCGTTGCCTTGTTTAACTGTTAGCTTTAATTTAGCCTTCAAAAGTAGCTAGTTTTAATAACCATCCCGAGAACTGAACTTAGCCTTGATTAGCAGTTAGTTTTTCTCACCATCTGAGAAGTTGTTGCATACTTTCAATAACGTTCTTTAACAAACGTGATTTGCTGATGTTGACACCTGGGGGAGCTGGTTAACCGGCTAGACGGACTCACCTGTGCCATACTGGTACACCTCCACTGGTCTGTTGTACATCTCTGCCATGGCCTGCATCTCAATGTGGTTGCCATGGCAATTGTTTTTCCTCTTCCTGTTGATATATGTGGTGAAGTCCTCCGTCACATAGTTGGAGAAGTAGTCAGCGTTCTTCATCTAGGGGGGTAGAAGTAGATACTTGAGTTCGAGGGAACAGGTGAGGTCACGTGAGTGAGGTCACAGAGACTCACCAGGTAGTCCATACAGTGTTTCCGGACCACTTCGTGCATATCCTGGTCCCCGTAGACCTGATCAGCTAAGACACAAACAGGGAGGGGGTTAGATGGAGAACATTAAACCCTTACAGTGAGTCTTACAGCTAGCTAATGTCACCTATCATAGCTTTTGGTAATTCGCTCTGGCAGAGCTAAATGTCATACATTGTTGTAAAATAATGTAAAAATCTGTCATAGTGGTCATAATGTTATAATAATAATAATAATAATACATTTAATTTATAACGCACTTTACATTTGGATCAAATCTCAAAGTGCTACAAAGCAAAAGCAGATAAAAGCATCAATAAAAAATAAAATAATAACTATATAAAAGGCTTACCAAAAACCAGCAATGTTAATTAAGGTTATAGGTTCTGCTAAAAAGGAAAGTTTTAAGTCCTTTTTTAAATGTGTCAGTCGTCTGTGGAGCCCTGAGAT
>VRLP01009246.1:0-13444 GCA_009660295.1 Lophius piscatorius
GGTTCATACAGAGAAACGGTCCAGGTTCATACAGAGAAACGGTCCAGGTTCATACAGAGAAACGGTCCAGGTTCATACAGAGAAACGGTCCAGGTTCATACAGGTGCTTCAGTTTCGAGATTTAAGTAATTTTCTAGTTTTATTTATTTGATTTAGCTGCTGGAGAGACATATATGGACCTTTTTAAACAGTCAAATCTGTTACGTAACGATGCAAATCAATCAAACAGGAAGTGGTTCCGGTGGTCCTGCTCCATTTTGCCCGTCTTGTCCAGATCCATAAGTTCTCAGAGATGCTGCTAGAACAAGTATGAGACGAATGCAAAGGTGGATGGATGGTAGGGTAGACCGTAAACGGTCCTCAAGCAGGGTTTCCCATCAGGAGGAGATGGTGATCAGGTGACAGGTGAGGCTGTTTGAGAGTCATCGTTCAGTGGAGCGACCACGATCCATCAGAAATCTCACAAAGACGCCGAGAAGAGTTCAAGCCTGCAGAGACTTATAACAGGAACAAATCACAATGAGACAAAGGAAGCCATCCAATGAATTAGGCTCCTCCCCCTGGAGTATAGAGACCGATGGCGATGATGATGATGATTAATGGAGCTCGATATATTGGGATAACTTCATGAAAGGGAAACTTCTGATTTGGTTGGAGATGGCGAGGGGTTCCAGGGTTGAGGGTTACAAATCTTAGTTGGACTGAAAGGTTGAAGATCGTCGTCCGGAACCGAACCTGAACCTTTACGCCTCATGTATGAAGCTCAGCAAAGAGTCAGAGGAGGTCGGGCGATCACCTCCTTCTGTTCATCCACAAGGTTTTGAAGCAGGTCCAAACACAGAGTGTGAATTGAAATACAACTCGAGATGTTCCGCCACTATGTGGATCCGGGGTCTGGACCGTAATCCATATCTGTCGTGGCTCAGAATGTATTGACTCCCAGTTTGGTAACAGAGGAAGGTGGAGTTGTGACACCGCCACCGACAAATAGTACAGACTCGCCGTCATTCAGATGGATTTCATGTTTCCCAGGAAGGACAGAAGTTCCATCTAGATGAAAAATAGATCTGAGTGCTTTCCATCTGTTTCACAGCTTGCCAGCCGTCTGTCCGGTAGTTCCCCGCCGCAGCTCTGCCAGCTTTTATAAATTGAAAGCCGAAGGCGATGTTTGCACAGTGAATACATAAACCGCACGCAGCCCAAATGTAGGCGTGTGGAGTTTATCCATCATCTCATTCTGCAGGACTGACTTTGTGATTTTAAACGGTTGTCAGTTTCTGGTTCAGGTAAAAAGCTTTTCAAATTTCAAAATCCCATTTGGACTCTTTTGTCATGAAAACCCGATTCTGGTGAAAAAAGGCGGCGAAGTACACAAATACTTTACGACACGAGTATTGATTTAACTTCTTTACTCAAGTACACACGAATAAGAAGAGAGTACTCCAATGTACTCAAAGTATACAAGTAAAACATACCAGTGTAAAAGTTAGAATAATATAAAAGTGAACGGTTCTGGTGTCCAGGTTAAAATAATAAAAGCATTATTACGTAATTAAAAAAGTACACGTGTAAAAATAGTTATATAAAACACAGTATAAAAGTAGGTATAAGGGTTAAAGTAAAATAAAGTAGTATGAAAGTATAGTATAATCATAATCCAGGCTTGAACTTTGGTGTTTTTCTCCCAGGAATAAATGCAAAAACATGTTTTTTCGTTATTCGCTGTTACTTTAGCGAGATGATCTCTACATCCGTGTCGTGATGTTTCCTCCTGTTCTTCATCTGTCGGGTGTTGATTGGTTCAACGCCTCCAGCTCAATGTGCGAAGACTTAGCCCAATTTACGCTGCCCTGCCTGCAGTGCCAAGTGAACAGGATGTCCAATCAGAACCGCATAAAAGCCGGCGGTTGACGGCTTTAAACGCGACTGGGAAAATTAATGAAAGCGTCAAGCAGAAGCAGAATTCGTTTCGAAGTTTACCCACCCAACTTTCATCTTGGCAGTTAACGTGCTGAAGACCAATTCGGACCAATACCCACTTGGTATTGGTCAAACTTATTGGTATAAGTTTGAATTGACTTGACTGTCAAACGAAATATCAAGACCCCACTCATGAAACCATGGTGAGGTCCACTCGGTACACTTGGGAAATTCAGCTCGGCAGGCCACACGGTGTGGGAGCGCTGGACGTATTTCCTTCCGCGGCTCCATTTGGGTTTATGAAGGTGTTCACGAGACGGGTCGTCATGTTTCCTTGACAGTCCAATCAAAAGGGGGCGTCGTCACCTTTCAGCGTACTGGGTGACATCTTTTTGACACCTGAAGGCCACAGTAGATTCTTGGATAGCTGATGTGTTTGCTAGTCAGCAGTCCAGAACTTCACCACTAGATGGCGCTAAATGTTATCCGCTGCGCCATTTATTAAATGGGAATTCAATTCAAAGTGTTTTTGTTTGTTGGGAATAACTTTGAGCTCCAAGCATCTTGGCTTTATATGATGTTTGTTTCCATTTAGGCTATAAATGTTTTTTCCACATCGTTGCCTTCTGTGCTTATTGACATTTTACAGAAATGGTCCAATTTTGTTTCACGCCTCACAGCAGAGGTCTCAAAAAAAAAAAAAAAACGTCTTCAATTAAACATCAAAAACGCTTTGTTGGGGCTCTAAATTGAATTCTTCGCATTCCTCATTGTTATCTATTTATTTTTGTTAGTATTGTTTGGAACATTTGAACTTTAAGATTTTCTTACTTTCACTTTCTTTTCCCAGCAGCAGCAGAATCTGTGAAACGTTCATCGGGCTCGGTGTCGGCACCAGCTACTGACATTTATATCATAATGTTAAGCACTTTGTGTCTCTTCCTTACGTATAAACGGTGGAATAATAGGGAGTTTGATTGATGGATCATTGAAAAATGACGTCTGATAAATTATTTTGCGAGACTAGTTGATAAAATTAAGTCGATTCAACAGTTTTTTTTTTTCACTGCATCTTCTGCGTAGCCCCCGTGTCGTGTTCACACTTTGACATTTAACTTGCGACTCGCCTGATATATGCAGGTAAACAACATTCTAATCCATCCTGATTACTTCCACTCGTCTGCCGCCGCTCGGAGGTCGGAGGTCGGAGCGCTTGTTGACTTAAAGACGTCAAATTGCCATTTTTTCCCCCTGAACCTTCTGACCTCCCCGCCGTCCAACGACCAAATACCTGCTCGGTTTTTCTTTTCTCTCCGCACATAATGATGTGATTTAATTACGTGAGCGCCGCCGCCCCGCTGGCGGACTTTAGGAACAAAATCATAATGAGGTTCTGGTCCTATATTTAACATCCTCATTAAAATCTGAGCAAACACTCTGAAATAAAGTTTAAATTTTAGCAGCGGCGTGATGGATGCTGTCGAGCGCCGCCCCCGCTCAGTCAGGAGTGTGATCGGGTTCCCAGCAGGGTGGAGACACACACACACACACACACACACACTGAAGAGGACTACAGCAAACATGACAGGATGAGGAACCGCCGCCCGCTGAGCGTCACAAACTGGCCTGAATAATCTTCTCAGGGTTTAATTGTGAGTCGTGGGAGACGGGCCACAGCGGGCCACTGCCGCCGAACCCGACCGCCAGATATTTCATCGTTACTTGATAAGCGGCGTGAAGACGCAGGCGGCCCTCATTAGTCTGAAAGCACCAGAACATTTTAGAAAACTGACGGTAAAAATTC
The DNA here is from genome assembly GCA_009660295.1 of Lophius piscatorius. NCBI lineage: Eukaryota > Metazoa > Chordata > Actinopteri > Lophiiformes > Lophiidae > Lophius > Lophius piscatorius. The sequence continues at coordinate 3,725 of VRLP01009246.1, forward strand.
TGCTTTTGGCTGACGACGGAAGTCTCAGAATGATTCAACTTCCTGATCGCGATTCATCATCAGATCAGACTCTTTCAGTCCCCGTTTACACGATGCCATTTCAACCACGGAAGCGTTTTGAAAACAATCCTTGTGCTGCACAGACCCACAAAAGTGTAACTTTTCACTATCAACACCACAGAAGAAGACCGAACAGGAAGTAAAGAAGATCTCTGGAGGAGCGTGAATGAACTCTTAAGTTTACAGCACACGCGACACCAGTTGGTCCAACGTTGTTTTTTTGGTTGTTCTGAGTGGGTGTGGCTATTAGCCTTAAATCATAGCAGTGAAAAAATGAGGCTGTGACATCAGCGTTTTCAAAGAGTCCTGTTTTGCCAGTTTACACGGAGACAGAAAGAGTTTGGTTTTCCAAATGTTGCACTCTGGGAAGAGTTTTAAAAGTTTCTCTTTCAAAAGTTGACAGTTTTGTACGAAAACCGTTATTTCTGATGACTAAGACATCGAACACAAAATGTGACTAAATCAAAATCAATATTGTTGACAACAAAAGACAGAAAGTACTTAAAAAAAACATAATAAAAACGTATATACGCATCTTATCTCTTATCACTGGATGCAGCAGTTTTGCGGAACACTGCGAGAAGCTGCTATCTGGCTGTGCGTCGTGTTAGCAGAAGGTCATATAGCCACTAAATGCTAGAGATGCTCATTATTAAAGCTGGAACCAATCAGAACATTTCGGGTCATATTTTGGAAAAGGGAGCGTGATAAAAAAGTCGATTTTGACGATAACACTAATATAGCATTGGTGGTTTTTGGTGGACTGTCCCTTTAAGTTACCGCGGTGACCTCACCAGGTTAAAGGGTAGCCCCCCTCAGAGGCATCACAGACGAATCTTCATCAAATTGCTGGGATCCTCGTGATTTTTTTTCATCTCACAGACCACCGCGCCCTCAGATCATGGAGGTCAACCCGGTCTCTCTTGGGTCTAAAGATAGAAGCATCATCTGTCCGGCGCTGGTTCTAATGAGCGGCGGACCAGTGTATATGTGTGTGTGTGTGTGTGTGTGAAGCTGCCCGCACCTTCAGCTTCACACAGAACCCTTATGAAACTCTAAGCAGACACTTCCACAGACAGAATCCGGACCCGACAGGTGATGATGTCGTTCCCCGAGCTTTTCCAATCGGGTTTAACAGGATGTGAAGCTCCAGTCACGCCTTAATCTCAGCGAACAGAACTCCGGCCTTTTGAGCGCGCTCATAATCCGGTTTGATACGACTGCAAAATATTTACTTTAAAGAGATTATTCTGCAGGTGAAGACAGAGGTGATGTAAGTCACTGGGGATTATTGGTGGGGGTTTTTTTTCTAGCTCACCTCTCTGACAGGAGCACGACACCGACCGCTCATTGGTATTCTGGCTCGGTTCTGCAGGCCCGGTTCCTCTATTGAATGCATAGACTTTGTGACAAAGTTGATAAAGGATGCATTTTAGTAACAGTGTGATGCATTCAATGTAGGACGAGCAGCAGTACACACACACACACACACACACATTTTGGTTTGACAGCCTCAAGCAGAACTGCACTAGCTGGAGCTATGCTAAGCTAGTCTACAGCCAGAGCTGCGCCAATATTAGCTGCATGTTGGCACATCTATAGTCATAGTTAGAGCTAATGTTAGCTCTGGACATGCTAATAGTAGCATATCTACAGCCAGAGTTGCAGCTAAGTTCAGAACAATTAACTTAGCTGTTAATTGGTCCAAAACCATTCAAAGAAAATGCTTTCTGACGGAACCATGGTTCGGTTTGATCTGGATCACCTCCTTATGTCGGAACAAAGTCCGGCTGTTTTGTGTAAACCTTGATCTGGGTTGGGGTTTCACTCCTGTTTGGACCAAACGGGTCCAAACAGAAACTTCTCTGGACACCCCATCAGCATTGAGATGAGGAGACAATGACTTTGGGTCTGGATCTCTTGGTGGAATACCAAACGGTGTCCTTTGACGGTTCTGCTGCAGTTTGGGTTCCGTCACTCTGCTGGGACGGATGAATGATTAATATCTGTTCCCCGGATCTGGACTCGTCCCTCTGGAGACTGCGGTCCTACACGGAACTGTAAGGAAAGATAACACCGTTTCATTTTCTGCTCGGGCGACGCGCGAGCTGGAATAATAATAATAATAATAATAATAATAATGACGGGGAGTCGGAGGCGGGCGCCGATGGATAGACGGAACCCGTGAAGCAGATGAAATACAAACTAGTAGAGTTGAAGTAAAGTTGAGCAGCTCCTCCGCAAACTTCCCAACCTTAAACTTCTCAACCTTAAACAGGTGTGTGATTTACATTCGCTCCGGATTGGGCTTATTTATTTATATCCTCACAGGATGGCTGGTCGTAAACTGAAAAGACGCAACGGGGGAGGGAGGGGAGGGAAGAGGCGGCTTGATAAATGGCCCGCTTAAAAAGACAGACACCCGATTCCAGCTGGCGAGAAAATAAAAACGCCTCCCTCAGCTCTGATAACGCCTCAATCTGTCTCTTAAAGGACTGAGAAGAATAGAGCCCTGGTTCCATTAAGGGGCCAGAACCGATTCTTTTCAGGACATGTCCGCTTCCCTGAGACGACGGTCAATACGGAAAGAAGGCAGAGACGGATTGGCTGCCAATAATGGCCTCCCTTCTGGATGTGCTGATTACGACGCTGAGGAAACTGGATGCGGCAGAGAAGAATTGTGTCGCGTAACAGGAATGAGGATTCCTGTAGCTTCATTGAGGTCGACCTCCCTTTTCGGTTGTTGTTCGTCCTGCGTTGATCAACCGAGCTGCTGCTGGATGTTACTCCATGACCTCCGTCCTCCTGGTTCCTCCTCCGAATCTCAGGCAGAACTGACCCTCAAACAAACACAAGAGCTTTGAAGGATCATTTTTTTGGTTTATTGGTCCAAAAAGGTGGGACTGCCTGAAAGAGGCTCCGCCCCCTTACAAACGAAATGCTAAAAACGACCAAACCGCATTAAGAACTGGTTCCAGCTGGACTGGACCCACCCAGAGCCGATCACTGCCAGCCCCTGTTCAATCACATCAGTAGGGCATCTTCAGAAGCAGGAAGTGATGGTCTCCTCGTCAAAGTCTGGACCTGAACCCCATTCTGATGCTGTGGTGGGACCTGAGAAGATCCGTTCATCATCTCAAACCCTCACTTGTGGCAACACGATAAAAAAAAAACTGCTGGTCTCTGTGAACCAGGTGAGCAGAACGGAATCTACAGTCGGAGATGGTGTAGTACCTTCTGCTCACCAGCAGGCGGCATCATCCTTCCACATAAAGATTTCAGTCAGACCAGAGAACTTCTCCGGGTTCCTCCTGTTTATTATTTATCTCAGTCATTCTGAGGTCCATAAAACTCATTTCATCTTCATATTAAAACCCGTTAAGTCCATTATACTGGATCTCAGTCGTCCATAGACAGAACCAGGGGTGAATATCAACACTGGTTCCATCTATTTCAGGATTTCAGCTGCTGGATTAGTGAAAGTATTTTATATGTGGTTTGACGTAAATGATGAGACATGTTAGAAGATGACTCAAAGAACAATCGGATAATTATAGACCCACTATGATCCCGATGTTAACTCGAGAACTTAATCAGGAAGCGTTGTTTGTGGTTCTGCTACCAGAAGAGGGCGCCAGTCTCCTGTGTAGATGAGCTCCATTACAGATTTGTTAAGAAAAAGATGGGCAATGGGGACAATTGAAGCTCAAAAACACAAAGTACATATCTGACACTTGAGTTAAATACTGCACATATAGTGGGAAATATTTATTCACGATAAAGGAGAAATGTGTATCAGAAATTTAATAATTTAAATTGGCGAATGCAAGTTGTCATCACTAAAGTTAGCTCAACAGTTACATTTAGCTAATTTCAGGATTCATAGCTACTTTTTGGATTCATAGCTAGAGTTAGCTAATCTCCACTATCATAGCTAAAGTTGGCTAGTTTTAGCTTTCATAACTAAAGTTCGCTCATGCCGGCTATCGTCGCTAAATTTGGCTAATATAAGCGTTCACCCCTAAAGTTAGCTATATTCAGTTCTAACTTAAGTTAGCTAATTTCACCTTTCATAGCTAATGTTAGCTATGACAGATAACACGGTGAAAAATAGCTAATTTAGCTATTTTCAGCTATTGGTGGGTTGGTTGATTGGTTGGTAGACAACAAAAGTTGTCTGTCTGTTTATCTGTCAAAGGTTTGGTTGGTTAGATGGTTGGTTGGTTGGTTGGTTGGTTAGGTGGAGCTTCAGCTGTACAGCGACAGAAAAGGATCAGATAAATATCACGTACATGGAACCTTTCAGGTAGTCCTGTAGTTGAGGGTCACACCTGAGCCTGTTACAGTTTTCAGGCCTGGTTGCGGTCCAGTCAGCAAGTCGGGCTTAATGTTATGTCATGCAGAGACCCCTCCTCCTTAAGTCAGTACTTGCATATATTACACAGCAGGTGGAGGATTCTCTGCCCTAGTATCTGTCGGTAGGGTGGAGGGTGTTTGGACTTTAGATGGAGGAGCGTGTGATGAATGGAAACGGTTCGACTCCCCTCCGGCGACGAAAGCCGACGCCTGGCCGACCCTCAGATTGCATCTGAAAGACGAGACGAAGGTGATTCATCTTCATTTACGGCTCCTCATATCTGACGGGAGCCGCTGTGTGCCGTCAATTGATCTGCCCATAATGTTATGAATTTATATAAGGCAATCTCGCAGGACGCTCGCCGCGCGCTCATCTTTCACACGTTCTTGTAATCAGAGAGAACGCCGCTGACATTCAGGGGCTTCGCAGAAACACGGTGGGGAGTCCACGGCATACCAAATCACAAACAACGAGGATCCCAAACGATGCTCCCGGGATGCTGTGCATAATTACACCAGGCAAGACTCTTCCCCCCCGGCGCCGCTCCATTGTGGAAGCCGCGTTTCTGCCTTGACACGGCGGTTTAAACCAGGGGGACTTGAGTAAGCGGTGTGGTGATAATTTTTCTGTTGTCATAAAACCCCATGGAAGCAGGAATGGATTGATCCTGCCGACATATTCTGTGTGTGTGCGTCTAAAGACTGATGTCTTCTTCCTCTGTGCCGGGAACAGTGTCATTTATTCTGACTCTTCCCACTGAAAAACCTCCTGATGCCAAATTAGACTCAGAGAGCAGCGACGAGATGAATCCCCGACTGGAATGAGTCCCGGACAGAACCGGCTCAGTAGATAGTCCATATCCACTACAATCCCTCACAAGTCCCTCACAAGTTTGGCTCCACTGACCCATTTCCCTTACTTCCACCAAGTAAAGACGGGATATGTGGAGTACTTTGGTTTTATCAAGCAGCCAACTATCCAAAAAAACAGCGAACCAAAGAAAAACCTGGAGAAAAACCGACTAACCAGCAAAACTACCGATAAACCAACCAACTTACTGGCTGACTTAACCAACAGCAATCCTCGGGACAAATCAGACATCCAACCATTATACCTAAAAAGACAAACTAGCAAACCTACAGATGGACCCCCCCTGCCGGGTGGTACCGACTGTGGCCGTAACACCCCTCAACTTAAGACAGTAGCTCTACGTCGTAACAGGATGGTTGTAGCTCATTGGGTAGAGCGGTCATCTCCTAAGCAGAAGGTCGGTGGTTCGATCCCAACAGATAGATAGATCTAGAGAGATAGAGAGAGAGATAGATAGATCTAGATATATCACCTTTGACCCCCCTTCATCAGGCTACGTCCAGATGAAGTCCATCTGGACCAGACGTAAAATGTCCCAGTCCTGAAAACGTCCTTAAACTATTATTCATTAATATTGTTTTACACTCTCGCTGACTTATTTCCTCTAAATAACATCAGTCCGGATCATAACGATGAATTATGAATGTCTTTTCTGGATATTAACCCTTTAAATAAACTTTGTTCACATGACAAAAATGATCAAAATTGCCTAGAGGATTTTTTTTAATTTCTTTGTAAGTAACTTATTGTTTGACATTTTAATATTGATGTTTTGCGTTAACATTGATTTTGATACGTTGTTACATTTTGGTCCCTTTCAGATTAAAAATATATATAAAAAAATAGAAAAAGTTCACCTCAGAGGACGTAAAACGTTTTTACCCTTCGTGAAACGGCCACAAGTTTGAAGCTAAGATTCGGCGGTGAAACCCTGTAAACATGGAATAAATGATTTTATGTCTCGGACACTAGTGTGATCATAAATGTCACTTTTAATGGGACATTTTTGTCGTCAACAAGACGCCAGGATAAATCTTTATAGGAGGTAAAAAAAAAAGACAAAAGTTCCATCTTTAATACATACCGTCACACATTTGTAGATATTTTATTCATTTGTCCCGTTGGAGCCCAACTGCACACCTGCTGGAGTTTGAAGTTCTCCGCCTGTGTGACAGTAGCCATCGGAAGGACAGGCTCCGCCTCCCGCTGCGGAGGTATTAATTACAGCAGAAACGCTCGTCGGTTCATCTGTTAAGCATCTGTATCGGACCTGAGCGGCGCCGCCTCATCAGATATGGGTGTTGTTGTCGTGCGGTTCATTGATAGCCCGGTCAAAGAAACAGATAATTAAATGCGGTTCTGGAGGGAACCCCGTGGAGACGGGCTGTAATTCAGCCACCTGTTTCAAATCCAATAAATCAAATCTTTTCTGAAAGGTACGAATAATTGCTTTGAGCTTCCCAACGCCGGCGCCGTAATGGGTTTATCACAGCGCCGGCTCCGGCGCTCAGCAGTGACATGTTGTTAGTAGATGCAGCCTCGCTTTGTGGATCGTTTTTGAACGGGTAGGAGACGCTGCTTCTTCAGTCCAGGAGCGGGTTGGGCCTCTGGTTCTGGAGGATCGGATGCAGAAACCTTTGGAATATTTGTAGACGTTTTGACACGACGACAACAGAAAAACAAAGAAATGGAATCTTCTTTTTTTTTTTTAAAAGTGGGTTTTGGGGCACCAGTCCCGACAAAGAGGCACTTTAAAAAAAAAAAAAAAGATTTCTGGAGGTTGTTAGCTAGTAGCTAACAGACAACCCACACTAGGATCACAACCTAAAGTTCTAACAATGGCCCCACATCTACCAGGTATATTTGAATAACCTTGGCGTCTACGGACGGGTAATACCGACAGTAATTTATTTTCGGTGTCAGCAACATTGGACCCGTTCCTATCGCAGAGTAATCTGTGATTCAACAATGTCCATGTTAGTCTCCACTGTTTTTGCGAGACAGAACCTGGAGAACTTTCCATTTGGTACATCTGGATAGACAATGGACCCAAAAATTGGATTTTGGCTACAAATGACCACCCATGTCCACTAGTGGGCTACATGCAGTAAAAAACCATTGAGTCCTCCTCAAACTTTCGAAGATCCTCATAATTTGCCATTGTTTCTGCTTCCATCATCAGCTTCAGGACAAATGCTGACTTCCTGCCTAATAAGCCCCACCCACTTACGGGTAACCATGGCAGCAAGATAAATAGTATTATTCTAACTTAACTTGTCTGTGGTTATAATGTTATGGCTGCTTCCTGTATCTTGATCACTATTTACTCTTGTACATATACGGCCCTGTTGATGTAAATGTTAATGAGATTATATGATGTGTGTTTTATGCGTTTCCATGACGACATAAGAAACCAGTTTTTACTCGCTGTAATTCTGTCCTGATTCATGAAAAACAGTTACTCGAAAATTTATCCTTATCTTAAGGATTAGTCATCATCATAACGCAGCCAGACAGAGTTGCATAAAAGCCCAACGTTTGTCTCCGGTGACGCTGGAAGACGAAACATTTCCGAAAACAAACACTTGATGCTCCACTCCGGCGGCAGTTTGATTAAATCACGTAACCGCAGAGAAGCTTCTCAAAGCAGCGCTCCCATCATTTAATCTTCCTGCCTTCTAACCTGATTCCTCTTCAGCCTCTCGGCCATCAGCGGCCGCCCGAATCTAATTCCTGACAGGTCGATGACAGAACGGGGGCCGGCGGCCCCGTTAAAAGGCTCCAGAGCTCCGGCGCAGAGATTAGCGGGACTTAAAGCCGGACTTTTCAGAGGCAACAGGGAATACATTAGAGAGGAAGGAGAGCTAGGAGGGAAATCTGACCGGTTCTGAAAGCCGATCCAGACGAGGCATACTGACTTCTGATTCGTCGACCGGTGCGTCCGTCAAACCCCCAACAGCGCCACAATGAAGTCCGACTCCGTTTGATTCCCTTATCTGGTTAAATTTAACAAAACAACGGTTGAAGCTGTGCGGGTTTGTTGATTCTGACTCGGCATCGGTTCAGCATCTTGCTCAAGGACACTTCTACATGTGGACTACATGCGCCGGGGATCCAACCACCCATTCAGATGAGTGCACCATCACCTCCACCCATTGAGCCTCTGTCGCCCTGTTACATTTATACAGAACAGAGGGGGTGGGATAAAAGGTGCATTGGGTCTACCTTGGTTCTCTTGGATATGGATATTGGGTCCAATTTCACCACAAAATACAAAATATATAATGAAACGCAATTTAGAACCAAATCTAACCGAAGGATCTTCATCACTTAACTGGACGCTGGATGTGGTCGCAGACAATGACATCATGTTGGCGCTCGATGGCCACACTAGATCCTTGGATAGGGTGGAGTGAGCTGAGGTGTAATATAGATCTGGAACTTCTAATACAGTTCCATGACTGCATTTTTAGTGTTTTAGTGGAATAAACCTCATAACACATTGGTTCCAGGATGTGTCCTCTCTGCTGTTCCCGGATTCTTTTGTTTGGCCAATATGTGGTGAGCAACCTTTACCTCGGCTTGATATTGACCTCGGCCTTGGGGGTCTTTGGTGAGATGAGTCCCAACTGGTGCGATTTAAACCGACCCCCTCCCCTTGGAGCGCCTGTGCACTAACTGTGAGACGGAAACCTTGAGGATGTGACGTCAGAGAAGTTTTATTATTATCTGCAGGAGAAGGACGGCATCGATTCTGAAACGCGCCGCTCCCCCGTGCCGCCTGTGTGGCGTATTAAAATTCATGAGCAGCTCTGGTTTGAATGCCAAGGTTTATGGCGGCGTTCTCCCGCCGCATGTCTCCTCAGGGATGAGCGCCGCCAGAGATTATTGAAGGACGGCAGGGAGAGATACGGGATCAAGAGGGGAAGAGGGTGAGCTATAGGGGAGAGGAGGAGATAAGGGAAGAACGGAGGAGGAGGTGATGGAAGAAGAAACCTCCTCATGTTGGTATTGGACATTTCGTTAAGTGTTCAATGGTTGTAAAAGGAGGTTTTGTGGTAAATCCAGCATGTTGAAGGTTTGAGGAAGATTGTAGAGCAGCGCTTTGAGTAAACTCCCAGCAGTAGTAGACTAGAATTCTAATTATACATTGAACACTGGGGGGGAGAAAAATCCATTCTCCGTTCTAAATCCGAGTATTTAGCTGTGAAATATCATTTCAGAACCATATTTCACAAGTATTTAGAAGTGTTGTGATCTTCTCAGGTCCCGCCACAGCATCTCAAAGTGGTTTGGGCCCAGAGTTTGAATAGCATCCATTCAAAGGTGGATTTACCGACTGATGACCTGACATTGTCCTTCAGAGCAGAGTTCATGTTTCTCTGAATGATGAAGACTCATGCTGGTCCTGAAGCAGCAGATCATCTCCACTG